>CM038671.1:620534130-620610582 GCA_021605145.1 Aegilops bicornis
ACTAGAATAACACCTTAAGACACAAATCAACCAAAACCCTAGTGTCACCTGGATACTCCAATGTTACCTCAAGTGTCCAGTGGGTATGATTATATGATATGCATCACACAATCTCAAATTCATCTATTCAACCAACACAAGAACCTCAAAGGCCCCAAAGTTTCTACTGGGAGAATCCACAACTGACAGTGTTAACCAACCCCCTATGCATAGGTTCATGAAGGCGGAACATAGGTTGATCACCCAAAACATACATCAAGTGAGTCACGTGATATCCCATTGTCACTGAATCATACGGCAAGACATACATCAAGTGTTCTCAAATCTTTAAAGACTCAATCGTTAAGATTACTTCAAAGGAAAACTCAATCCATTACAAGAGAGTAGAGGGGAGAAGAAATATAAGATCCAACTATAATAGCAAAGCTCGCGATACATCAAGAGATCGGTACTGCCAAATCAAGAACACGAGAGAGAGAGAGATCAAACACATAGCCATTCTTGGTACATACCCTCAGCCCCAGGGTGAACTACTCCCTCCTCGTCATGGAGGCGTGGGATGATGAAGATGGCCACTTGGTGAGGTTCCCCCCCTCCGTGAGTGCGAACGAGGTCCCGATTGACTTTTGGTAGCTCTGAGGAGGCTTGTGCGTAACTCCGATCTATTATCGTCTCTGGATGTTTTAGAAGCTACTGACCGGTATATATGGGTGAAAGAAGAACGCGTGGTGGACCTCCGGGCTGTCCCACGAGGCAGGCGCGCACCCTAGAGGAGTAAGGCGCCCCCACCCCTCGTGGGCAGCACAGGACTCCCACAGTGAGCTTTCCTTGGTACTCTTGTGGGCTTCTTCTGGTCCAAAAATAAGTTTCGTGGAGTTTCAGGTCAATTGGACTCCGTTTGATATTCCTTTTCTTGAAACCTTTGAAATAGGCAAAACAACAATTTGGCTGGGCCTCCGGTTAATAGGTTAGTCCCAAAAATAATATAAAAGTGGATAATAAAACCCAATATTGTCCAAAACAATAAATAATATAACATGGAGCAATCAAAAATTATAGATACCACTACAAAAAAAAGACACATCCGTGACATTTTGGGCGAACGAAAAAAAATTACTGTCATACATATGACACTTCTATAGCGATAATTGTGACAAAACCCAGTATCATTATAGATGTGGTGGGCTCCTATACGTGACAAAAATCATGATGAGAAAATGGGCTTTTAAATCTGGGTGGGCAGAGGCAGCTGCATGACATTCTTTGGGTAAATCGATGGCCGGAAAAAACCGTGGTAAGCGAGGCCTTGGAAAATATCGGAGTCCCGATTACGGTCGGTGGTCGAGGGTGAAGCGATGCGCGTTTCTCGTCGTCACGTCTGTGGCGTGTGTGCGGCGTTAGCTCTAACTAAACCCGGCGAGGTGTTGGGCTCTGTGAACCCGGCGATTGCCTTTGCCGAGCCTACGCGTTCACGAACCAGTGAGTGATCGATCGATGGTACATTAAGCTGAACCCGATCGGCGATTCGCCCGCTCTGCGCTAGCGAAGCTGATCGATGCTTTGCCTCTGCGGATCAACGGTGGCGTTGCGGGGGTTTGGATGAGCAGGTTCGGTGGGGGTGGATGAAGCAGGGACCCGTGGTGTTGCCTCTGGATGAATAGTACCCCGATCGGTCGAGCGGTTGGGGCTTGATGAAGCGGACCCCATGGAAATTTGGATGAGCGAACACCCGTGGAGGCGGGGATGAGCGATGGCCCGTGGAGGGTGGTTGAGCAGAGCCATGGAAGGGCTGGTTGAGCGATGGCCGGTGGAAGTAGCGCGGTGGAGGCTGGATGAGCAGAGCCCGTGGATGAGCGGTCGCGGTGGAGGTGGAGGAGGTCGACGGTGGATGAACAGTATGGCAGTGGAGGTGGAGGGTGACGATGGAGATGAGCGATTATCCGTGGAGTCCGTTTTGCGATGCACGCCATACCCTCCGATGACGGGACCCCATTTCGACCATAGCGCTCCAACACAAGTCTGTTTTGTCCGTTTTGTGATGCGCCACACCTCCCGATCAACAGGACCCCCGTTTATCGTATGGGAGGTCCGTTTCCTCGTTTTCTTGATGCGCCACACCGCTTCCCCGATCAACGGGACCCCATTCTGAATGTGAGGAGGTCCATCCAAGCCCTCCACCATTGTGCGATGCGCTAGGCCTTCGTTTCCATCGCACCATTCGAGTCCAAGCCCTCCTCGAATGAACCACGACTAATGATTCGTTCAGGCCCAGCCGGTTTGGCTCCAGCGTTCCGTTGCCTCCCCATGAACCACGATGCATTCCGTTGCCTCCCCATGAACACGGCGCATTCCGTTGCCTCCCCATGAACACGCAGCGGCGCTGTTTCTCACGTTGAAACCCAGCCATGTACACGAGCCCTACTTCGCGGCAAATGCGTGTCTTGGCGAAGTAGGCATTGAGACCCGCCCGTGTACACATACGTGGCGTGTCTCTTTCTTTGCACCACTGGCCGTTTATGCGTGCGTGTACATGCTACATGCGGCGCCTCTACTACGACTGCGTGCGGCGCATCTCGATCCACCGATATATATGTATGTACGTTCGCGACCGAATGACCAAACAGCGCTCGACGCTTGACCAGGTGGGTCCGGTATCCGGGCACTTCCTTACCTGCGAAGATGTGGTGGTGGGTCCCGGTGATCGGGGCGAATGTTTTGGGTTTTTGCGGGGCGCACTTCCTTGCGTCGCGAAAGATGTAGCTGGTGGGTCCAATGGCCAGTCGGGAGGCGAATCGTTTTTGCGGACGCACTTCCTTGCGTGCGAAGAGTGTAGTAGTGGGTCCCAGCGGATCGGAAACATTTTTTTAGCGAAATCACGGTGGCCACGTCCGGTGGGTCCCTATTTGTCGGTGGAGGAATCATTATTTTCCACGTAATAAGGAGCGCACTTCCTTGCTGCGGCCGTGGACCCAGGTATCGACCCTCTCCGCGTCTGATCCACGTCCGATGGAAGTGGTTCCTTGACCACGTTGACCACGCGCGCCGAGAAACACAGGCGGTGGGACGGCAGCGAGGCCTAGGAAAGGGGCGACGGAGCCGGTGAAAGGCAGCGATGGATGCCCAGCGGAGGAAGGAGTATGAGGTTCACTCGTTCGGCTGCGGTGTGAAACTGCCGTCGCCGCGAGCTGGCGGCCAATGATGGGAATAGTAGAAGGCGGTGAGGCCTCATGGCGCCTGACAAAATGGGCACGGAGGCGGAAGGAAGCGGGAAGCCGACCGTGCGCTACCGCTGGGTGGTGGAGAAAAGAAGACCAGAGGTTGAAGAAGCACTACTGACCGTTGGATGGACAAATGCACGGTCCTTTGGAGCTAGAATCATTCATATTGACTAAGTTGACAAGCCCTCCGTCCCGTCAACTTAGTAGGCCCCTAAGTCAGCCTCCACCAAGGTGGGTCCCAGCTAGCGAGGGGTATTCATTTTTTGTGCGTAATAAAGAGGCACTTAGGTGGAGTCCGAAGTGACGTGAGGGGAATGTTTTTCGCGAAATCGGTGGCCCGTCCGGTGAGTCCCAGCGGTCGGGGAAAAGTTTTTTGCGAAATAAGGTGGCCCGTCCGGTGGGTCCCTCTTTGTCAGTGGAGGAATAATTATTTCTGCTTGAAATAAGGAGGCACTTCCTGCGGCCGCCATGGACCTAGCTTCTCGACCCTCCACCTCTGATACTCTTCGGTGGAAGTCGCTCGTTGAACAACGTTGACCACGCGCACCGAAAACACCGAGGCGGTGGGCCAGCAGCGACGCCTAGGAAGGGAGACGGCAGGAGCAGGGAAAACGCAGGCGGTGGAAGCCAGCAGCGGAGAGAAATCTGAGGGTTCCTTTGGTTCAGGCTGCGGTGTGAAATTGCCGTCGCCCTTGAGAATAACGAGGGTGTGGGTGAGTGGAGGGATGGCACGGCGGTGAGTGGGAAGTAGTATGGGGCGGTGAGGCCTCATGGCTGCCTGACCCGGTCACGGGAGGCGGTGAGAAGGCGTGACGACCGTGACTGCTTTGCTGAGCTTTGGACCAAAGAGGACAGAGGTTGAAGAAGCACCTACGGCCGTTGGATGGACATCGTCTGGTCGGCTGTTGAAGCTAGAATACGTTTATATTGTCCTAAGTTGACAAAGCCCTTGATGCGCTCCAACTTAGTAGGCCTGGTCGACCTCCGAAGCAGTGCGCCCAGGATGTCGGGAGGAGGAATCATTTTTTGGGCGTAGAAGCTAAGAATATCCGAGATTGAAGAAGAAGCCACGACATCCGTTGGATAGACATCCAACGGCCAATCTTCACTAGAACGTGTGTTGACTATAATAAGTTGACAAAGCCTTGCATACAGCGTCAACTTATTTTATTTAGAGACAGCGTCCACTTAGTAGGCCCACAAGTGTGTGGCAAAAGAACTTATAGCCCATTTGCATTTTGTAAGAATGTACAGCCCATTTTGAATTTTAATGGAATTTACAACAGCCCATTTTACAGATTTGTTAAAAGTATAGACCATTTTCTAGCTAGGACAACGATTAATAATTTCAACCAACCGTTGAAGACAGAATTCAATAAAATTTCCCACATTTTGATGGGATCAAAATATTTTTATCCCGAAATTTCTAGTCCAGATTAAATATAAATTTGTATTACGTAAAATCCAACGAAACATTGTCGCCGCATAACAATGAAAATTTAAGAATTTCAAAATCCATAAATAATATTTTATGAACTAATTTAGAGTGTTTGGTGCATTTTTATAGTTACTCCCCAGTTTTATAATTACATCCCATTTATTATTTTTAAAGCCCATTTTCCTGTTAAGCCTAATGCATCCCTCCTAGGAAAGATTTGCTGACCCAGTGAGCGGAGAATAACAAGTTGACCTTGCACAGGTATTCCTCAAAAAGAGCGTATAGCTGGGCTAGCCATTTTCATCTTGAAAAAAATTAGTATCTGGGCTGGATATACGGCCTAGGCTAGGCGGGCACAACACTTGATTAATACCACTGCTCTCCTCACGAACAACAACGAAATCATCGCCAAGAAAAACTCTGCGGTGCTCACGCCTCAAAAACACAAATACTGCTCGAGCTGCTTGGTCCCAGCTATCGGCCGCACCTTGTGCAATTCTCTCGATTTATATTGACTACATAGGTTGACAATGGTGTGGGACCGTGATGTCGAGGGAAACCGAGGAGAAAGCAAAAAAATATATAGTTGTACATAATAAGGAGGCACTTGCGTGCGTGACGGCTATGGCCCTAGTGGGTCCCTAGTGTCATCGATCAAAATAAAAGTCATCTCCTGAATCCTCATGTTCGTTGACCATGTTAACAATGCTTTCGGCGCCACAGCCCGGCGCAACAACTTCGAAGGACAGCGGAGGGCCTCGCGGGCCCCTCACGGAGGTCTGACGCCTGCTGCTCATTCGAGAAGCAGGATCGCCGGACACCTATGAGCACCTTGAAGCCCAGGCGGCGGAGTTCTGCGTGTAATTTGAGAGACCGATTGTATATTTTCACGAGCAACGCTATATGGGCGATATTACCAGACGATACATGCACGGCGTGCGTATCATGCCATCCATGGGCAAGGCTGAAAGCAATGACTAACGGCTGGATTAGCAATCGTCAGGGTAATAGTTCAACGTTTTTTATCGTGTGTGAAGTACTTCCGATATTTTACTAGTGAAAATCAACCAACCAAAGCGCCTTAAGCGAGACCATCTGCTTTAATTTACAAGTGTCAGTTTTAAAAGCGGTTTTGGTTGCAAAACGATGATCCAATCACGGCCTAGTATCATGAGTTGGTCGGAAGATCATATGGTTTCACGTCTAACCTACCCAACTTGTCGTATAGGCTATGAATGAAACATCAGACGATGAACTTCTTAAGCACGAAAACAACGAAGAGGATGATCTTCTTAACAAGCAAATCACTGGCATTAGATACGACATGCAAAACAATACGAAGCATTATTCTCGGGAGCCGCGGTGAACAGCTCGTGATGCGCATGCCACAACATTCAAGCTCAACTTTGCAATCAAACACAAGGCACGGCATTACATAGAGCAATATTCGAGAACAAACTCTTAACAGGAATATCTCAGCAGAGTAACTATTTACTTCTAAAGCGAACAGAATAGGAAAAAACACTCGCGCTTGCTCACGGCAAGGCGTCCCACTCAAAAATATCAAATGCATGTCTTACGGCTAACATCAATGAGCAAATTTTGACAAGGTTTTCCAACTCCAATATATTAAACTAACGTCTTCTTGCTAACATCAATGATTAAACTTTTACAAGCTTTTCCCATTCCAAAATATGCAATGCCTATGATCGTGGAGTCACATTGCTTCTTGTACTTGTTTGGGCACTTTTTTGCCCGGGGCACTCCACGTGTTGTTAAATTGCCAATGGTCTCTGCAGACTAGTCATGTCACGGTGTCTAATATTTATGGCACCGGTGAAGAAATGGAGGATTCGGTGCCAAACTAAGAAAAGGTGAAATTGGCACCTCTTTTGGCCTACATAGTGGAAGGCCTAATACTACTGTAAAGCTTCTCGGGTCATTCCTTCGTAATATAGCACAAAGTGATGGCCCCTTCTTTACGCAAAGTGGAGCGACCAAGCTGGACCGATAATGCAGCAGATTTGCCTTGGACACATTGGCTCCTTTTATGCGATTCAACTAAAATCGAAGTCGGAATAAAACCGAGCTTTAATTTTGATATCCCTGTAAGCAACAATAGGTATAAAGGGAAACAATTCTTGAGAAATAACGGTTGATGACTTATACTCCCAAAGAAAAGCATCTCTTGATCTACTTTATCTTAATGGGAAACAAAGCAAGAGAGTAGCAATTCTCCATCGATGTGATTCATTCATATTGGTGAGACATTATCTTAACAATGCCTTGTTTCAACATGTATAAAAACGACAAAAGCGAGAAAAGTACCATTCCTAAAAACAATGCAAGCTGATTCATTTTAACGAGAGACATTATCTTAACAATACCTTGGTTAAACATGTAGAAAAGAACTACAAAAGCGAGATAGTACCATTCCTAACAAGTGTTGCGGTTTGAACTAAGATTCGGTAGTTAATTAATTACGAGAGTGGCATTGCTTAATTTTACCGGTGACATTAGATTAACGAAAAGCATAAACAGTTCGAGGAGAGTGGGCGCAACAACGATATGTGCTTCCATCTACCTTATAAAGGGGTGATGCGAGGTTTGTTGTAACAAAGCAACAAGCATCATATGCAGGTTGGTCCCATTTTTGTTCACTACTTAGTGGGAAAAGATAGCTATACAATAGCTTCAATTCAACATTTATTTAAAAGCAGTACCAATACAAGTAGCCTGACATCTCAAAGCACACTGCACAATCATGTGGATCAAGGCTGTCTTGACCTTTCATGAGACCACAGGGATAAAAATATGAATCTGCCAACCACGAATAGGAAATCCAATCTCGTTTTGTGCATTTGCCTTTGAAATCAAGCAAAGTGTTTACGTGGCGAAGCAAAATGTCATAATAGCAACAAGTTGAATAGATATCCTGTTTAAGCGAGAGGCAAAAGGAATCAGTGCTGGCTAATAAAGGAGAGATGAAACATGCGGCCACAAAATGGTAATCCCGCCAATCCCTAACAAGTGTTGCGGTTTTGAAATAAAGATTAGTAGTTCATTACGAGGTGGCATCAATTACTAGCTTATAAAGGGGTGATCTTTGAATTTGTTGTAACTCAAAGCAACAAGCATCATGTCAGGTTGGTCCCATTTTTGTTCACTACTTAATGGGAAAAGACATCGATACAATAGCTTCAATTCAACATTTATTTAAAACAGTACCAAAACAAGTAGCACAACATCTCAAAGCACACTGCACATCATGTTGATGAGACCAAGATTTGAAACAACTCGCCATGCGAAGGCGGAAACAAATCTCGATCTCCTTTTGTGCGATTCCACAAAATTAAGTAAAGTCACGGTGTGACATTCAAGTTGAACTGCACAAAACACTCTTAAAACATAAGTGTTTGATGGCGAAGCAAAATGTACATAATAGCAACAAGTTGAATCGATACCCTGTTTTAACAGAGGCAAAAAACAATTACTTGCCGATAAAGGAGGATGAAACAAGCGGTGACGAGAAAGAAGCATCTCACTTATCTTGGATGGAAAACAAAAAAGTAGGATAGTAGCATTTCTAAAGCAGTTTGCATTGATTCATATTAACGAGACATTCTCTTGAAACAACATTAGATTAAAAAATGTAATTTACTTTTAACGATGGCATTGCTTCAATTTTCGCGGCATTCTTAGATTAACAACAACAAAATATTTGTATGGGACATGCCCGGCACCATGTGCGTCCACACGTATAAATGGGTGATGTAGAGTATGTAGCCAAGCGGCATATATCGATTGGTCCCATATTTTGTTCTCTTTGAACCTTTTTTCCTAAGTGAGGGAAGCAAATCTAGTCACTGCACAAACTACCCGACCCCAGTTTCTTTCCCTTTTCAACAAAGAGATCGGTTCCTTACAGAGATGTGTGTCTTTGAGTTACCCCCTTCTCCCCTTTTCGACCTACCGGCGGTGGATAGCCGATCTATACTACTTTCCGCCCTCCTTTCCTCATTGAACCACGTCCTAGATTCTTGCTCCAGCCCACCGCACCCTTCTTTCCTCTTTGAACCAAGACCCTAGATTCGACTCTGAGATCGAAAAAGATCCACATGCCCTAGAAACAGCAGCGGTTTCAAATAAACTTATACCTTAGGGTCATCGGGATGTGGCAAGGCGTGCGTGAGGAGGCGGATCTGCCCACACTACGTCTGACTTGACAAGGAAGAAGGGTCGGTGGCCCCTCCACAGTGACTGGGTGAAAGAGAACAGTGACCCGGCGATGGATTGCCTCCCTACTTGAAGGCGACAAATCAGTGGCAGCTGCACCTCCTCCCCTTCCAGTCTGACGGCAGAATGCAGACGCCTCCTTCACGGCAATGTGAGGGAGAGAGAGAGACAAGGCCAACGCAGTCTTGTTTAGATCTGGTGAAGAGAGGTGAGAGGCTGTGAATATAGCAAACCCCTAGCAAATGAGCGTTGAGCCTCGGCGTGTAACATATATGTAGTCTTGGCGGCGTGTGGAGAGTGCAAACCCTAGCGAACAAGCTGAGGCTCCAGCTTATATATATACTACTGTAGTACGGACTGAGCTCCGGTGCCTTCTCTGCACCTGGTTTTGGATGTATGACAGGTAATTGACCCACCATTTTGGGCCCACCTATCATAAACCCAAAAGGCAGGTGCACTAAATCAATGAACCCGCGATCCATATAGTACTCTCGTGTATCGACTAATATATAGAGTGGTTTTCTTATTCTCTCTCCATAACAATCGTTTTTAAATTGTGTAAGTCTGAAAGCGAAACTCTTTATTTAATGTACAGTAGAAGAAAACTAGTACTACTTCCGATGAACTAACGATCACATGCAGCGTCACAGTACGCACTTCTGTCCTTCACGTGTGGTACACTACCACTCCCTTAAGTGAACAACCACAAATGCACCAAATTATCGGAAAGCGATGTGAGAGTGTGTACAAATAAAAATTTTAATTTCAATTATCGGAAAAGGTTTGAGAGTATTACAAAGTTTGACTTGATCCAAATCTAATATCTTGAGTAAAATAAAATGGAGGGCTACTCGTCCATCCGGGTTTTTAGTCCACACCATTTTTTAAATCAAAGTTAATAATTTGGACAAATAAAATTACGGGGGAAATTTGGAAACAAAAGTTGTGAGAAGGCTTAGAAATCAATACAAAACTTATGCTCTTAGTACCAACGTCGATCCTTCTTGAGGAAACATTTGGTTCATAGCCAATTGTGTGATAAAATTGCACCAACGTTGAAAAGGCATTTGCGTCTCCAACGCAACCAAAATTGGTGACGGCGAAGGATATCATCTTTGTGTGTAACAAGCAAAAACGCGATGGAAGACAGCTTGTTTTTCATTGAAAATCGATCAACTTCACCGGCCGGCGCAACCATGAGGCGCAACCATGAGCATCGATAGGTCATCATGGTGATGCATCATCCATTTGGCATCAAGTTTGGGTGAGGCACCTATGAAGTTTGACAAATCCTCCTTTGTAGTATGTTTCTTCTCGGTAATCAAGCTCGAGGAAGGAAGAACCACGTGGCGAGGAGGGCGGTGAAAGGCGGAACAACAATGGCCATCCAATTTTGTGCAGATCCACTAAAATTGAGGAAGACATGCCGGGTATGGAGACACGCATCATTGTTTCCAAAAATATAAAAAAGGGTTATAGCGACATCTCAATTGTCAATAAGAATTAATGAAAAGTACACCAACAAACAGAAGCATCATAATTATATCTTGATGGGGAACTAAACCAGGATGCAGAGAAAAAAGCATTTCTTCATTTAACTAGTGATAAATGCCACCATATGGACAATGACCGCCTGACAACCACCATGTACTTTTTGTGAAGAACAACATGTATACCTCCACGAAGGCATAAATCGGGACAACTTTTTGAGTGGCATTTCCTCTATAATAGTACTAGTAGGTGATGTTGGACGGTAAGCCAGAACCCTAGCTACTATGCATGGGGAGCTGGGAGTAGTCGCATAGAAGAAAACCCTTGACGACACAGGGAGCTAGACGATTACAAGAAGTTATACCTCGGGTAGGCGAGATGTCGTTTAGGCGGTAGGCGGGATCTACCCTGCAGCGACGGCGAACAAAGGGCGCGGAGGATCTTCGTCCCGCGCCAGCTCGGCTCCGAGAGGGCGGTGCGCGCTCGGCTCCCTCCCGTCGCCCGGCCCAGCGACAAACGTCAATTGCACCTCCTCACCTCCCATGGCGGGACGGGATTCGGCGGATCTGTGACCACCGGTGAGGAGAGAGATAGAGTGGACAACTTTGTCATCTTGTTTTGATATGGAGAGGGTGAGAGGCGAGGCGAGAAACTCTATCAAACAAGAGGCTATAATGGAGTAAAAAATCTCTCCATAAGCGGTGGTTTTAAATAGAATCTGCGCATTCCCGGAAAAAAGCGAAAAATGGCGGACAATTTTTTAAAGTGCATCTAGGACACATCTAGATGTGACATAGTTATGTCACATCTAAGTTGATGTCCACTCTGTTTGTGGTCTATTTTTTTTTTGTCCTAGTTTTTTTGTTTCTTGTTGCTACATTATATACTTGTGGGAACTTAGATGTGATATCCTTAAATAACATCTAGATATGAATTAGACAAACTGAATTTCTAACGTACCAAGAAAGAAAACTCGATCAAAAACACGCCCCGCCTTCGGTTCGCGAGGTAAGTCGGCACTTCTTATAGACATAGACATGCATATCCTTGTTTACGTAAAATTCCATTTCCATCTCCATCTCCAATCATATTTGTCCAAGCGGCACATTATTCGTTGTTAATTATATACGCAGCAATATTAACTTACGGCATCTCTTGTTTGCGCTTGCGTCCGGACCGCTGCCACGACGGTTCGACCAACGAACCCTCTTCATCACCCGTGCTTCCCGCCCGAAAGCAGTCGAGTGTCACATTCATACGCGGCCGAATGAGCGACCTCTCCGGGCGCCCGGCATTGAAGCGGTAGCGCCCGGCGAAGGCGTCGCCGCGCCCGCTTTCGGTGCCTGCGGCTGCTCCGCGTTCAAAAGGTGCGCAATAGCGGCTACAATATGCATGTAAAAAGTTCTTGGGAGTCCGTGCTACAGCTAGCTGTCCTCCCCCAACTCATCAATCTCTTCCGATGGTGCTAGTACTCCGCAGCGCGATCAATACGACAAGCGGTAGGGAAAGTTATCATATACTCGGTTTGCAGTGGTGGCATGCCGGCGGCCAGGTGTGGGGTCGAGCCGTGGAGGAGGTGAGAACATGAACACGACAGACGTGATTTAAGCGTTGGTTTTGCTCGATGTAGCGATCAGCGAAGCGAAAGCGTTGGTTTCTCTCCGATTCCATTTTTCTCCGGAAAAACTGAAACTTTCCACTCCATTTTCATTCCCTATTCCAAGGTTGCCCCGTTACAACATTCCATCAAATACAAAGGAAAACTAACACGCATCTTGATGCATCTCAATGATTCACAGATCATAGCCAATATTTACTTCACAACTAAAGAAAAAAAGTTGTGAGAGCATGTACTGAAAGAAAAACTACTTGATGGGGTCACTCGACTTAAACCCTAAACCCTAAACATGATTTAATTCCACGGCGGGTAGAACCTCTCGAAGGAAAAGGCGGTGGCACCCTCGGATCATACGATGCTTTTTATGCAGTTCCACTAAAATCGACACTGAGCATCCACGATGGCAAAGATATTGAAGAAGTGTGATTAGAATAATAATCTTTGGCACTAGTTCATGAGACATAAACTCATCACAAGTAGAAGCCGGTAGAATTAGAGAAAGATCGACATGGAGATGGAGCTACGGCGGTGGAGCAAGCCCGGCTCCAAAAGGAAGATGGACTACACAGGACATCGGACTATAGCTAGAAGAAGCGGTTGGGGAATGACGCCGGGCCGTCGTTCTATGCTTGTGAAGAAAACAACCTTATGCAAGCGGGCTTGTAGCTTAGGCTCCTCCTAGTGTATATATAGTGGTTTTATTTTTCTATCCAAATCAACCATTTTATATTGCGTACGTGTCAATCAAGAGTGAAATGATGGTTGCTTCTTCACTAACTTCTTGTGTGATTTGACTGCTCCTTAGTGGCCCTACCGTACTCCCCTACGTGTATGCAGCGATCCTGCGTACACATGGATGCAAAAAGCGGCTTGACGCCCTAATGCATGCATGTCCGAGGCACCTGACGGAACACACGGTCATGCTAAGTGCTCAACCTACTGCGTGCATGCACACACACATACTCGGTCGGGGTGAGCTAGTGGCCGAAGTATAAACACCGGAAAATATATATATTGGCGCAAGCGTGATGAAATCCTTGACCGTATTTTTACAAATATACAGTGACAGACAGTGTATTTATCTCGTATGAAATTAAGCCATATTAATCGGAGAGGAGGCAGTATGGACTAACATTACTTTGTTGTGTCGCGTCAACTTGCCGAACGAGGACAAGGTTGCAGGACGGGAGAAGCTTGCGCGCGGTGGCTCGTAGGACAAGGAGAAACTTTTGACTAATGCAAGCTCTCCCTTGCTCGAGGCGGTGGGCGTGCAACGATTAATTCGGTGTCAGATTGCGAGAAGCATACAGTATACTACTAGTGATACTATTGTTCGACTTCCGAATAGGCGAGCATTAAGCATAAAGTTTACTAGTACTAGTACTACTACTATAGTCTATAAAAATACGTACTATACTAGTACTAGGAACCCAGAGATGGAGGGCGTCGCACTCTTATTATAATTTTAAAATGTGATAAAGCAATCTTCAACACGTTTGGTTTTCTTCGAGGGTTCTCGCATGTGATAATGGAAGTTGATTGCATGGAACACTCGCCACAATTCTCGCTTAATTCTGGCTCATATCCTGTTACAAATAGTAGCGCTCGGTAATATTTCCTCTTTTTTTGTTATTTAGCATGTAAACAGGTCAGCAAACCTTGCGGCGCATCTTCGTGCGAACCGTGCTTGCTGCACTTTGAATGTGGCCGAGAGCTGGCTTGATGAAACACCTCGCTTCCTACTTCTTTTTTTGCGGGGTACCTCACTTCCTAGTGACCCGTGTCTTGGCTGATCGTCCTAAGAATGCTTATATATGAATAAAGCTCTCTCATTTATCCACAAAAGATTAAGCCATATTAACGGAAAGGAGGAGTATGGACTAGCACTACTTTTTGGTGTGTCCGTCCAACTCCGCGAGCGAGGAGAAGCTTGCGGGACAAGGTGAAGCTTCGCTTCACGCCTTTGACTAATGCAACCTACCCTCGGTGGACATGCATCAGTCCATTCGGTGTCAGTTAGCCGAGAGGCATACACTGTAGTACCCAACATGCGGAGTACCATCATTGTTAAACTTCACGGCGAAGAGCCAAGCGCCAGATAATGCGAGTAGTACTACTACTAGAACCGCGCATGGTGGAAGCGATACGTACTCTTATTTTTTATCTACGATAAAGTACCGCGTTTATTAGGAGAAGGGCGGAAAGCGGCGGCCCAACATGTAATGAATGATATCGATCAACCAACCATGCTCGAATATATCTTGTCCTCCGTGCGAGCCCGTCGTATGTGTTCTCGCTCCTCGTCTCTCTCAAGGAACCCATGGGTTGGCTCTTTGGCGTCAATTGAGATCGGTTTGCTCACACTCTGTCCCACATGTCGTTGATATGCCAAGAGGAGGTGCGTTGACCCTGGTCATCTGGCGTACTTGGTTTTGCACCTTCATACTACTCCTCCCTCTGTCACACGGTTTTACGGTAGCGCTTCATTATGATGCATTTCTCTCAATGCATTTCCACCACTGAGAGAGACTTTAGGCGTTTGGTTTAATGCTCAATTAATTAGGGCGTGGTAACATAATCAAGTCCACAATTTACTCTCCATGTCTTTGTACTACTACGAGTTGGGAGTAAGTGCATGCATGTGTACTGGGGTGGAAGCCTTTGCATGCATGTGTGTACGCCGATGCTATAACTACCAATGCTATTTTTCAGGCAGTCGCTAGTCGCCTTGGTCCCATAGATTTTTTTCTTTTTTTAAGGGCGCGTTGTATAAGCAGGTGGCGGATGGAGTAGTATGGCGGATTCAAAGAAGAAGCGTATTGATGGTTATTGCTTCTTGAGCAACTTACGATGGGAAAGGTGGGGCTTATGATTTGACTGCTCATTACTCACTATTAATGTGGCGCATAGCGACCGGTTGGAGTCTCCCATGCGGTTGTGCACTACCCCTCGGTTCTTAAATATACTCCGGAGTATATTTGTCTTTCTAGAGATTTCAGCAGTGACTACTCAAATATTTGTCTTTTAGAGATTTGAAATGGTGGCACATACGGATGTATATATACATATTTTAGAGTGTAGATTCACTCATTTTGCTCCGTATGTAGTCACTTGTTGAAATCTCTAGAAAGGCGAATAGAATATTTAGGAGCGGAGGAGTACACATCTGAAACAAAATGAGTGAATCTACACTCTAAAATATGCCCGTTTGAAATTTGTAAAAGATAAATATTTAGGAGCGAAGGAGTATAATTTTGTGCATGGCACATGGACCCGGATGATGAAGAGGCTTACGGCAATGCTATCAAGCTTCCATCATTTGTTTACATAATTGACGTACTATACAAATAATTTTCAGTGACATGAAATTGTACAATGGTGTGAGCTTTCAGCTTTTGTTTGGCGTGTCTTGCCATCGATGCTCTTTTGGAAACAATAAAAACTAACTTCCTTGCTAATGCATGTCAATTATTAGCAGATCGAGCTAATAATTACATCTGGCCCGAAAACGAGTTGTGAGAAGGTGTTAAATTAAAATTGATCCATGCTTTCATTGGCGATAACGTCCCCCGGCTCTGTCTAAATCAACAAGGCATGTTGGGAAAAAGTAGCTGTCTGGAGCATGCAACATTACGATCATTTGTGCAGTTCCACTAAAATAGAGCTGGCGTCCACTGTTCCAAAGAGATTAAGTGTGATTCACGATAATAGAGGACTGCTGATGAAACAATAAACACACAAATAGAAGCCGGTCACCTTTAGGTCTCTCTTAAGACTAACTAGTTGGAGAAAGATTAGGCTCGGAGTTGGATGAGGAGGATAGAAACCAAAACCAATCTCCCTTTGTGCGATCGCCTTTGAAATGTAGAGGCGTTGCCCGTGTGGCGTTTTAGAAAAAAGTGATTTGTGCGATTCACCAAAAGGTGCATAATAGCGAGGTGAAATGGATAGCCATATTGCAAAAAAAGGAAGAAAGGAAACAATTAATGGCCAATAACAGTTGATGACACATGCGGCGACAAAAAAGCATATTCCTTGCCCTAAGGGAAGATAACAACACGGTTGTGTTTGTCTAAGCGGTGTGAGGGCGAGAATGCAATCTGAGAGAAATGCATTTGGACGAGCTACGTTTTGGGCAAAGAACTATGGAAGATCCACATGCAGCAACTGGCGTGGGAAGGCAGGCGGTGGAGCAAAGGCGGAGGGATACGGAGGTAAATGGGATGTAACTAGGTGGCGGCAAGCGGAATCTGCGGCCGGTGGGCGTAAACCCTGCCCGCGCGAGCTGGTCGAGAGAGAATGGCGTGTACGCCAGATCGGGACGTCTTTGCCTCGGCGCCGTCGAGCGGATAAGCGATGCACTTCCTCCCTTTCCCCGGCCAGACGGGATGCGGCGGATTAGTGACCAAGGGTGAGAGAGAGAGAGAGTGGCCATCGCACTCCCTTTCCCGGCAGACGGGATGCGGCGGATCGATGACCAGCGGTGAGAGAGAGAGAGCCACCGCAGCCTTGTGTGAGATACTCTAAAAGCGACAAACCGAGCACGCATAAGGCTCCATTGTATATCGATGGCGGACTACCTTTTCTCCATAAAATCGTTTTATATTCTATGTACGTGCCATTGGCGTTGTAACTTTATTTAAAAATAGCAGCGACAGCGCGTCCGTCGAACTTTGTTTAGATGCGCGTGGTACACGACCTCCTAGGTAAACAACCGCTTCTGACGTTCAAATTAGCACGTGGGCTGCCATTTAAGTAAAGAAATAGGCTCCACCGTGTACCAGCTGGTGTGGCTGGAGCCTGAAGCGTGAAGTCGTGCATGGTGCACCTATTCTCTTCTTGTATATGTACACCACCTCATTGGGGTTGTGTGAGAGAAGATAAAAACCTAGAGAGATATAGTGTGTGGGTTCTTGAGAGTTTGGGGGGTCAATCAAAAATGTAACATATGCAATGTGTGTGAAATAGAGTCATGGATATAACATATATATAGAGGCGATCCACGAGAAGAGAGTGGAGGTATCATCGGCTTGAGGTGTCCATAGAATCGAAAAAGAGGGATGATGTGTGTGTGTGTCTTGGCGATTGATAAAGAGTGCCATCAATTTGTGTGTGCCCACGTCAAAAGATATAGAGTGGGTGGCCCTCTTTGGAGCGTGAGAGGGGACATGTGCAGTTTGTCTACTGTGGCATGGATACCTACTGTGACGCTTCGACTATCGGTGTGTGGTGGGGGAAGAGGAGGCCCAATTAACTATAGAGGTACAATGGCTGGTATATGTGTGGAGGAGGAGAGAGGCCTACCTCATGTATTAAGGAGATCGATCTGCCTCATGTATTAAGGGAGATCGATCGGCATCCATGCATATATGTGAGAGAGGATAAGGTTGGGAGAGAGACAAAGCTAGAGTGTTGGAGGCGGGTGGTAGTGGATTTGCTTCTAACAAATGGTGGGATAGGCTTGCTAGACAAGCGGAGAACACGCATGTAATATCAATAAGAGAGGAGATGGCTGCTTGTTATGCATGCATGTGCGTGTGAGGCGGGCAGGGGGAGGCATGCATGAATGATGAGGGGAGACGATGTGTGGCTGTGGTAGCAGACATAACTACATAGGAAGGTCAATAAGCCCTTTGTTAGAAAGGAGAGACATAACTTGTGAAGTGCGTCGATCGATGGGGGGGTAGTTAAAAGTTGATCTAGGTATATGTTGGGAGATCGATCGGTATACATGCATGTGTGTGTTAGAAGCAAATGAGGCATGAGGAGAAGGATAGAGAGAGGGATGCATGTAGGAGGTGGTACGAGAGGGGCATACTATATGTCGGCGGGGAGGAGTGTCTTGAAATCACCGAGCGATGAAAAGAGTGGTGGGAGTGAGGCATGGATGGTGACAAGAGAAGAGGAGAAGCTTGTGTTTGTGCTAGGCACACTGGCTAGAGAGGCATATCGATCGATGTGTGCCGTAAAAAAGGAGCTGGGGCCTACACACACCGTGGGTGAACGACCCTAAAGTGAAAAGGCAATTTCTTGTGATGGAGCTAGAGAATGCCGAGGGAGGGTGAGAGGGATCTTGAGCGTGTGCATGCACAAGAGAAAGTTAGCGCTAGCTACAAAGATAAGAGGGTTGTGTGGGTGTAAAAGGCGAGCAGAGATCATATATACTTCATTATAAAAAGCGAATTCAGATATTTGAAGAATTTATCATAGTGTTTTAAACCGGCGCATGTGTGAATATATATAACGGTGATACACATGGTGTGTTTATGAACATGTTATACTACATTTAATATATTTTATCTCTACTCTTATAAAAAACCGGAGTTGTTGATGATGGTGTGCCTGCCATCCTGCATTATAGGCCGTCTGATTTATATCTGGCGGATAGCAAAGGAAACTATGATGGTTGAAGTTGGCAACAATCATGGTTGTAGATTCTTATTGAAATAGAAAGCGAATTCAAATTTAGATTGAATTGCAGCGGTAGTATAGACATTTGGAATGCACTAAAATGTTGGTATGAGTAGGTTACATGCATTATCTGACAAGCGAAAAAAATTAATCGGACATAACATGGATTCATACTCCCTCCTTCCATCTATATATGGCGTAATGAGATTTTTAAGACCGCCTTTGACTATTGACAAGATTAATAGTACATGACATGCACAATGTGAAAATTACATCATTGAAAGAACCTTTCGCGAGCGAAGTTAACGGTGTGCTTTGTGGAAGTTGCATGCCATATATCATTGCTCTAATAATTGGTCAAATTTAGCATCAAAAAACGCATTAGGCCCTATATAGATGGAAGGATGGAGTAGCTTTGATTAACATTTATATAGTAAAACGGGGCTAGACTATCTCTTTGTGTGGTGTGAATAGTTTTATTTTTTCGTTTTCTTTTTGGTTGAGGGAAGTGCGAATTGATTTGATGCATTACAAGTACAATATTACTACATGTTAGGCTTGTCCCTAAAATTCAACCAGCGTCTTGTTATATCCGAAAATTCAGATATCGTGCTCCCAAAGCTGGCGCCCTACACAACTCGCGCGCCTTGCTATCCGAAATTACAGCGAAAACTCCCTCCGGTGACAAATCCCGACATGAAATCCCCTTCTAACCTGAGGCGAAAGGGCCGCTAGTTCAAATCGGTGGGGGTACTTTTGTAACACACCCTACATTTTGGACAAGCGGCGTCCCTAAGTCATACTTCCTCCTCCACGCCCCTTTTAGCCATTGAAATCCCGGGCCGCCATAACTTCTCCGCTCCAGCCGCGAAACCCCACCCTCCTCCGTCCATACGTCACGCTGCCCGGTAGGAGCCTCTTCCCCGATGATGCCGTCCACCGCAACAGCATTTCGGCGTCCTAAATCCACCTCCCGGATGAGGATCCGTCGTCCATCTCGCCGTCCGCTTGAGTTCGGCCGCCCGTCCTCCACCTCCAAGGAGCTGCTCCGTGATCGCCTCGTCTATCGCGGTTGCTCCATCCCCACCAGCGCCGCCTTAACTGCTCCACGGAACCACAGCATCCTCACCGACTCCTCGGATGAAGCCGATGCCTACTGGCGCCACCAAAGAGGTTGTACACTCATCGCCGCACCTTCTCCTTGCTTTCGACCTCTCGGCGCCCGGCAGTGCTCCATCCCGCACCCCATGGGCGGCTACCTTGAAAAGCCGGCGCGCGGCACATCTCCGCAGCGGGCGTCCATACCACCGGATCTGCTGCTGCTGCTCCGGCTCTCGCTCACTCGCTTCGCTTCGCCCATTGCTGCTTCTTCTTTGCTCTCCCCTACTTCGTCTTTGCTACTGCTGCTCCGATTAAGCCACACTTGATCGTGAATCGACTTTTGGGTCGATTGATTTTCGAGGGGTTGGGGGCTCATCGAGATTAAGGAAGGCTCACCCTTGCGGGGCAGAGGCTTCTTGGGAGAGGTACCCACTATCTATCTTAGGGTTGAGGTGAGGCGGGGCCTAGAGGAGCTGGCCAGCGGCGGTGGCGAGTTGTTCGAGGGCAGCGAGTGGCCTTTAGGGCAGCCGTTCGGCCAGTGGTGGCTTAGCGGCTCGAAGTGCGAGTTGAAAGATGAACTGAGCCCTCCCAAAACTACATGTCAAGTGCCTCTACTGCTACCATTGCGTTAGGTTTGTGGTAGCATTGATTCCTGATGAAATTTCAGTTTACGACGATTAAGTTAAAAGTCGACAGTTTTACCTCTCATCTACATTTGTAGTCGGTGGTTTTTGGTGATGTTAATTTTACATCCATTTTACATCATCTATTGGAGATGCTATTAGAATCCCACTTGAGATTGACGATGTACATCTTGTCTTTGCTTGACCTTGGCGTCTTACGGCTCATCGGAGCTGCTCCAACAGCGAGCGATCCATCACAACAGAACCCGGTGCCTTGTCGCGTCTACATATTCCTCAGATCTTCCTCCACACCTCCAAGCGACCACCTCTGCCTCCAAGCGCTTGACGACCAACCCAATGATGCTTTGAGGTCAACCACGGCTCTGACAAAGAGGTTGTACACTTGTTGCATCACTAATTACTATAGATTCACGTCGATCCATTAGGGCTATTTTGGTTCAATGAAAAAACGTCGATCCACTGGTTGTTACCATCACTCTAAATTTCTGCATGCTCTCCTTACATAATCTCACCATATTTTTTCATTATGCATATAGGATATTGTACCGCAGTCATCTTTGAACATGTAGAGAAAAGAAGATTTTGCAGCGGCAATACAATGTCATCTGGAACCTATCGGCTCCATAGTGAGTTCAATGGCAAACCCTCCCCACCCTCTCAGTTGTAATCAGGAGGAAGATATCTATTACGAGGCGGATTGAGCCCGTGACCACTCCTATTTACCCCCAAGGTGTTTTCTCTACCTTGGCATGATGATGTTAGTCATATCATGCATATGTTGCCTTGCGATGGCCTACTTTTGACATCATATATGTCATCCGCTTGGATTTAGACATGTTACGTAATGCCACCTGTTTAGTTTCTATATCATATATGGAATTATGCAGGTCTCATGTCTTTAGCCAGCCATAATATATGTGAAATGTCCAATGCCATCTGTTTAACCAGGGCATCATATATTTGAATGATGTCTTGCCCATCCTTTTCTTCATTATATTTCCATTTGTCGACAATGTTTGTAAATTAAACTACTCTTCACCTGTGAATCAGCCATTTGGGTGGGAGATGGAAAAATGCAGGTGAAAACAATGCCTTGAGCGAGGCGGTGCTACTGTCAAGTAGATCTCTTGTTGGGTCCCGATGGCTCCTCGGAGATGGATTCGAGGAAGACGGATGACCGGTCCTATTCCCCACTTGAGGTGTATGCTCCTAACTTGCTTGCGGTTATCTTGCTCATATCATGCATACGTTGTCTTGCATTGCATAGTTTAGACATCATATACACAATATTCAACACCATGTTCTTAGATTAGGACATCATATCGAGATGCCCTCTGTTTAGCATATAAATCACATATGTGAATTAAATGATGTGATCTGATTACTTAGATAACATGTAGGTGAATTATGTCATGCGATCTGTTTAGTTATTCATCATATCTTTGAATTATGTTATGCTATGCTATCCGGTTTAGATAGACATCATATATGTGAAATTATGTCATGCTATCCGTTTTAGTTAAACAATATACATGTCAACTATTTCATGCCCTCTTTTTCCACACTATCTATTGCATACATCTCTCATACAATGTCATACATTCAACTATGTTTCTGTTTATCGACCATTTTGAATTGGGCGGGTGATGCGATATCTAGCGGAATAAAAACTGTTGGGGAGCGTAGCGAGAAATTCAAAATTTTCCCTCGTGTCACCAAGATCTATCTATGGAGAAACCAGCAACGAGGGAAGGAGAGTGCATCTACATACCCTTGTAGATCGCTAAGCGGAAGCATTCAAGAGAACGGGGTTGAAGAATTACGTGCCGTCGTGATCCAAATCACCGGAGATCCTAGTGCCGAGCGGACGGCACCTCCGCGTTCAACACCGCGTACAGCCGGTGGCGTCTCCCACGCCTTGATCCAGCAAGGAGAGAGAGGAGAGGTTGAGGAAGACTCCGTCGAGCAGCACAATGGCGTGGTGGTGGTGGAGGCGTGGCAATCTGCAGGGGCTTACGCCAAGCACCGCGGGAGAGGAGGAGGAGGAGAGAGGCAGGGGCTGCACCAAGAGGAGAAGTTCTCATGTGTATGGCAGCCCCAAACCTCAACTATATATGGGGAAAGGGGCTGCGCCCCTTTAGGGTTTCCACCCCAAGGGGTGCGGCCAGCCCTAGATCCCATCTGGGGGAGGCGGCCAAGGGAGGTGCCTCCCAAGTCAAGTGGAGGCCTCCCCTTTAGGGTTTTCCCCTTCCCATGCGCATGGGCCTTGGGGAGCTGGTGCCCTGGCCCATTAAGGCTAGGCGCCCCCTACAGCCCATGCTCTGTATTGGGCGTGGTGGAACAATTTCCGGACCTCCGGGACCCCTCCGAGAATCCTCAGGAACCTATGCAGAAGCTTCCGGTACAATACCGAAAAAGCCGAACTTTTTCCGAACCCAGACAACAACTTTCCATATATAAATCTTTACCTCCGGACCATTAGGAACTCCTCGTGACGTCGAGATCTCATCTGGGACTCAACAACATTCCGGTAACCACATACAAACTTCCTTTATAATCCTAAGCGTCATCGAACCTTAAGTGTGTAGACCCTACGGGTTGGGAGACACTGAACATAAAGAGACGTTCTCCGGTCAATAACCAACAGCCGGGATCTGGATACCCATGTTGGCTCCCACATGTTCCACGATGATCTCATCGGATGAACCACGATGTCAAGGACTCAATCGATCCCATATACAATTCCCTTTGTCTAAGCGGTATTGTACTTGCCGAGAGATTCGATCGTCGGTATCCCGATACCTTGTTCAATCTCGTTTCCGGCAAGTCTCTTTACTGGATTCGTAACACATCATCCCATGATCAACCCCTTGGTCACATTGTGCACATTATGATGATGTCCTACCCGGTGGGCGGAGATACCTCTCCGTTTACGGAGTGACAAATCGATACCGATTAAATTGCCAACCCATGAGACACTTTCGGATATACATAGTGCACCTTTATAGCCACCCGATTCGTTGTGACGTTTGGTACACCAAAGCATTCCTACGGTATCCGGAGTTGCACAATCTCATGGTCTAAGGAAATGATACTTGACATTAGAAAATCTTTAGCATCTGAACTACGATCTTTGTGCTAGGCTTAGGATTGGGTCTTGTCCATCACATCATTCTCTAATGATGTGATCCGTTATCAATGACATCCAATGTCCATGGTCGAAACGTAACCATCTATTGATCAACGAAGCTAGTCAACTAGCGGCTTACTAGGGACATGGTGTTGTCTATGTATCCACACATGTATCCGAGTTTCCTATCAATACAATTATAGCATGGATAATAAACTATTATCATGAGCGAGGAAATATAATAATAACTTATTTATTATTGCCTCTAGGGCATATTTCCAGCAGTCTCCCACTTGCACTAGAGTCAATAATCTAGTTCACATCGTCATGTGATTAACACTCACGAGGTCACATCGCCATGTGACCAACACCCAAGTTTACTAGTGTCACTAAACTAGTTCACATCATCATGTGATTAAGACTCAATGAGTTACGGGGTTTGATCATGTTTTGCTTGTAAGAGAGGTTTTTGAGTCAGCAATTGCGCAACATTCGGATCCGTTATGTACTTCGCAATTCTCTATGTCATATTGTAAATCTTGCTTCCCGTTCCACTTGAAGCTATTCCAAATAGTTGCTCCACTATCGTATCCGGTTTACTACTCGAGTCATTCGGATAGGTGTTAAAGCTTGCATCGGCGTAACCCTTTACGCGAACTCTTTATCACCTCCATAATCGAGAAACATGTCCTTATTTACTCCAAGGACAATTTTGACATTGTCCAATGATCCATTCACGGATCATTCACTGTACTCCTTAGTGACTCATGGCAAGGCACACTTGAGTCGCGGTACCTGACATAGCATACTATAGAGCCTAAATGCCCCGAAGCATGAAGGGCGACCTTCGTCCTTTCTCTCTTTTACGCCGGTGGTCGAGCTTTAAGTCTTAACTTCATACCTTACATCTCGGTGAGAACTCCTTCTTTGTTGATCCATCTTGAACACCTTCAAGATCATGCAGTATATGCTCATTTGAAAGTACCATTAGCGTTTTTGATCTATCCTCATAGATCTTGATGCTCAATGTTCAAGTAGCTTAATCCAGGTTTTCCATTGAAAAACACTTTTCAAATAATCCTATATGCTTTCCGGAAATTCTACATCATTTACGATCAACAATATGTCAACAACATATACTCATCGAGAAATTCTATAGTGCTCCACTCACTTCTTTGGAAATACAAGTTTCTCATAAACTTTATATAAACCCAAAATCTTTGATCATCTCATCAAAGCGTACATTCCAACTCTGAGATGCTTACTCCGGTCCTTAGAAGGATCGCGGAGCCGACATACCTTTTAGCATCCTTAGGATGCGATAAAAACTTTACGATTGTATCACATACAACCTTTCCTTACGAAGACTAGTAAGGAAAATCGTTTTGACATCCATACGCGATTTCATAAATGCAGCTAATGCTAACATGATTCAAGCCGGACTTAAGCATCGCTACGGGTGAGAAAAATCTCACCATAGTCAACTCCTTGAACTTGTGAAAAACTCTTACATACAAGTTAAAGGCTTCATGAAGCGGTAACATTACCGTCCACGCGTCCAATCTTTTTCTTAAAGATCCATTTATCTCAATGGCTTGCCTATCATGGGCAAGTCCACCAAAGTCCATGCTTTGTTACGATACATGGATCCTATCTCGGATTTCATGGCTTCTAACCATTTGTGAATCCGGGCCCACCATCGCTTCTCCATAGCTCGTAGGTTCATTGTTGTCTAGCAACATGACCTTCAAGACATGATTCTTGTGCCACTCTCAAGTAGTCGCATCCTTGTCACCCTACAGTGCACGGTAGTGACTTGATCCGAAAACTTCATGATCACTATCATAGCTTCTACTTCAATTGGTGTAGGCGCCACAGGAACAACTTCACGTGCCTGCTGCCACACTAGTTGAAGTGATGGTTCAATAACCTCATCAAGTCTCCACCATCCTCCCACTCAATTCTTCGAGAGAAAATTTTCTTGAGAAAGGACCGTTCTAGAAACAATTACTTTTGCTTAGGATCTTGAGATAGGAGGTATACCCAACTATTTTGGGTGTCCTATGAAGATGTATTTATAGTTTTGGGTTCGAGCTTATCAGCTTTGAAACTTTTTCACATAAGCGTCGCAGCCCCAAACTTTTAAGAAAGCGTGACTTAGGTTTCTCTAAACCATAGTTCATACGGTGTCGTCTCAGCGAGGTAACATGGTGCCCTATTAAAGTGAGTGTGGTTGTCTCTAATGCCTAACCCATGAGCGAATCTGGTAATTCGATAAGAGACATCATGTACGCACCATATCCAATAGGGTGCAACTATGATGTTCGGACACACCATCACACTATGGTGTTCGAGGCGGTATTTATTGTGAAACAATTTCCACAATGTCTTAATTGCATGCCAAAGCTTGTAACTCGGGATACTCATCTCTATGATCATATCATAGACATGTTATCCTCGGGTCACAATGATCTTCAACCTCACTCTGAAAGTACTTGAACCATTCAATAATTCCGACGGGTGTTTCGTCAAGTCAATATACTCAACATCTACTCGAATCATCTGTGAAGTAAGAACATAGCGATATTCCTTTGCATGCCTCGGCGGTCATTGGACCGCACACATCAAAATGTGTTACTTCCTACAAGTTGCTTTCTTGTTTCATTTCTTTGAAAGCAGGCTTTTCGATCATCTTGCCCATGTGGTATGATTTGCATGTCTCAAGTGATTCAAAATCAAGTGAGTCCAAGCGGTCCATCTGCATGGAGTTTCTTCATGCGTATACACCAATAGACATGGTTAGCATGTCTCAAACTTTTCAAAAGCGAGTGAGTCCAAAGATCCATCAACATGGAGCTTCTTCATGCCGTTTATACCAATATGACTTACATGGCGATGCCACAAGTACGTGGTACTATCATTACTATCTTATATCTTTTGGCATGAAAATGTGTATCACTACGATCGAGATTCAATAAACCATTCTTTTAGGTGCAAGACCATCGAAGGTATTATTCAAATAAATAGAGTAACCATTATTCTCCTTAAATGAATAACCGTATTGCGATAGACATAATCCAATCATGTCTATGCTCAACGCAAAACACCAAATGATAATTATTACGGTTTAATACTAATCTTGATGGTAGAGGGAGGCGTCGATGTTTGATCACATCAAAATTGGAAACACTTCAACACATATCGTCGACTCTCCTTTAGCTAGTCTCCGTTTATTCCGTAGCCTTTTATTTCGAGTTACTAACACTTAGCAACCGAACGGTATCTAATACCTGGTGCTACTAGGAGTACTAGTAAAGTACACATTAACATAATATATATCCAATATACTTCTATTGACCTTGCCAGCCTTCTTATCTACCAAGTATCTAGGGTAATTCTGCTCGATGGTTTGTTCCCCTTATTGCGAAGCACTTAGTCTCGGGTTTGGGTTCAACCTTGGGTTTCTTCTTTGGAGCAACAAGCTGATTTGCCGTTTTCATGAAGTGTCCCTTCTTGCCCTTGCCTTTCATGACACTAGTGGTTTCACCAACCATCAACCATGGATGCTCTTTCTTGATTTTTACTTTCGCGCGGTCAAACAGCGCGAATACCTCAAGGATCATCATCTCTATCCTTGATATGTTATAGTTCATCACGAAGCTCTAGCAGCTTGGTGGCAATGACTTTGGAGAAACATCACTATCTCATACGGAAGATCAACTCCCACTCGATTCAAGTGATTGTTGTACTCGAGACAATCTGAGCACAAGCTCAGCGATTGAGCTTTTCTCCTTAGTTTGTAGGCTAAGAAAATCGCCGGAGGTCTCATACCTCTTGGCGTGGGCACGAGCCTGAAATCCTAATTTCAGCCCTCGAAACATCTCATATGTTCAGCGACATTTGAAAACGTCTCTTGCGTGCCTCAACTCTAAACCCGTTTAAGCGAACTATCACGTAGTTATCAAGGCGTGTATGTCCGATGTTACGCAACATCCACAAGCGACGTTTGGGGTTGAGCACACCGAGCGGTGCATTAAGGACATAAGCTTTCTCTTGACCGCATAATTGCTCATCAACTTTCAACTATATTTTCTCTAGGAACATATCTAAACAGGTAGAACTAAAAGCGCGAGCTATGACATAATTTGCAAAGGGTTTTTGACTATGTTAGGGATAATTAAGTTCATCTTATGAACTCCCACTTGAATAGACATCCCTCTAGTCATCTAAGTGATTACACGATCCAGTCAACTAGGTCGTGTCCGATCATCACGATGAGGCGGACTAGTCATCATCGGTGAACATCTTCATGTTGATCGTATCTACTATCGACTCATGCTCGACCTTCGGTCTCTTGTGTTAGGAGGCCATGTGCATACATGCTAGGCTCGTCAAGTTAACCCAAGTGTTTAGCGTGTGTAAATCTGGCTTACACCGTTGTATGTGAACGTAAGAATCTATCACACCCGATCATCACGTGGTGCTTGAAATAGCGAACTTCATAGCGGTGCCGCAGTTAGGGGAACACTTTCTTGAAATTTCAATGAGGGATCATCTTATTTACTATCGTCGTTCTAAGCAAATAAGATGCATAAACATGATAAACATCACATGCAATCAAATAGTGACATGATATGGCCAATATCATTTTGCTCCTTTGATCTCCATCTTGAGGGCTCCATGATCATCATCGTCACGGCATGACACCATGATCTCCATCATCGTGTCTCCATGAAGTTGTCTCTCCAACTATTACTTCTACTACTATGGCTACGGTTAGCAATATAGTAAAGTAATTACATGGAATTGTTTAATGAAACGATGGTAATTCAATAATTAAAGACAAATTCTATGGCTCCTGTAGGTTGTAATACTCATCGACATGCAAGTCGTGATTCCTACTACAAGAACATGATCAATCTCATACATCACATATCATTCATCACATTCTTCTTGGCCATATCACATCACATAGCATACCCTCGCAAAAACAAGTTAGGCGTCCTCTAATTGTTGTTTTGCATGTTTTACGTGGCTGCTATGGGTTTCTAGCAAGAACGTTTCTTACCTACATAAAACCACAACGTGATATGCCAATTGCTATTTACCCTTCATAAGGACCCTTTTCATCGAATCCGTTCCGACTAAAGTGGGAGAGGCGGCACCCGCTAGCCACCTTATGTACCAAGTGCATGTCGGTCGGTGGAACTGTCTCACGTAAGTGTACGTGTAAGGTCGGTCCGGGCAGCTTCATCCCACAATACCGTCGAAACAAGATTGGACTAGTAACGGTAAGCATATTGAACAAAATCAACGCCCACAACTACTTTGTGTTCTACTGCAAAGAATCTCATAATAGACCTAGCTCATGATGCCTTTGTTGGGGCGTAGCGAGAAATTCAAAATTTTCCTCACGTGTCACCAAGATCTATCTATGGAGAAACCAGCAGCGAGGGAAGGAGAGTGCATCTACATACCCTTGTAGATCGCTAAGCGGAAGCGTTCAAGAGAACGGGTTGAAGGAGTCGTACTCGCCGTGATCCAAATCACGGAGATCCTAGTGCCGAGCAGACGGCACCTCCGCGTTCAACACACGTACAGCCGGTGGCGTCTCCCACGCCTTGATCCAGCAAGGAGAGAGGGAGAGGTTGAGGAAGACTCCGTCCAGCAGCGGCACAACTGTGGCGTGGTGGTGGTGGAGGCGTGGCAATCTGCGAGCCGCCAAGCACACGCGGAGAGGAGGAGGAGGAAGAGAGGCGGCTGCACCAAGAGGAGAAGTTCTCATGTGTGGCAGCCCCAAACCTCAACTATATATAGGGAAAGGGGCTGCGCCCTTTAGGGTTCCCACCCAAGGGGTGCGGCCAGCCCTAGATCCCATCTGGGGGCGGCCAAGGGGGAGGAGTGCCTCCCAAGTCAAGTGGAGGCCTCCCTTTAGGGTTTCCCCTTCCCATGCGCATGGGCCTTAGGGGGCTGGTGCCCCTGGCCCCGTGGGCTAGGGAGCCCACCTACAGCCCATGCTACTGTATTGGACGTGGTGGAACAATTTCCGGACCTCCGGACCTCCGGAATCCTCGGAACCTTAAGAAGCTTCCGGTACAATACCGAAAAAACCCGAACTTTTAGGAACCCGAACAACAACTTTCCATATATAAATCTTTACCTCCGGACCATTCCGGAACTCCTCGTGACGTCAGGATCTCATCCGGGACTCCACATGTTCAACGGCAGGATCTGGATACCCATGTTGGCTCACATGTTCCACGATGATCTCATCGGATGAACCACGATGTCAAGGACTCAATCGATCCGTATACAATTCCCTTTGTCTAGCGGTATTGTACTTGCCGAGATTCGATCGTCGGTATCCCGATACCTTGTTCAATCTCGTTTCGGCAAGTCTCTTTACTCGTTCCGTAACACATCATCCGTGATCAACCCCTTGGTCACATTGTGCACATTATGATGATGTCCTACCGAGTGGGCGGAGATACCTCTTCGTTTACGGAGTGACAAATCCCAGTCTCGATTAGGTGCCAACCCAGCGAGACACTTTCGGATATACCTGTAGTGCACCTTTATAGCCACCCGATTCACGTTGTGGCGTTTGGTACACCCAAAGCATTCCTACGGTATCAGGAGTTGCACAATCTCATGGTCTAAGGAAATGATACTTGACATTAGAAAAGCTTTAGCATACGAACTACGATCTTTGTGCTAGGCTTAGGATTGGGTCTTGTCCATCACATCATTCTCCTAATGATGTGATCCCGTTATCAATGATATCCAATGTCCATGGTCAGGAAACCGTAACCATCTATTGATCAACGAGCTAGTCAACTAGAGGCTTACTAGGGACATGGTGTTGTCTATGTATCCACACATGTATCTGAGTTCCCTATCAATACAATTATAGTATGGATAATAAACTATTATCATGAACGAGGAAATATAATAATAACTTATTTATTATTGCCTCTAGGGCATATTTCCAACAAAAACACGGTCTTCAAATAAAACAGTGCTACCTCTTGGTGGAGATAGCACCCCCGTTGTACATGCACAAGAACCAGCCCTACCACACATAACCCAAACTCTCCCAGATTGTACCCCTACTGCGATGGACAGAGAACCAACTTCACCCTATCTAATCCCAACCCCAGCCGATAGTAACCCAGTTCCTGTTGACACAGCACCATCTCCACCACAGAGCTCCCAAACAAGAAGCGGTTAGTAAGGCAGCTCCGGTGCCCAAAGGGCCAAGTACTATCACGGTGAACCCCAACTCCACGGTTAGTACGCCTATTCACGTGGAGGAAGCACAACTTGACCGATCGTAGTTTAGCATCTATCGCATTTGATGTTGTTAAATCGTATATGCGTATCTTCCCATCTTGGAAATATTATCTTTGAAGATCAAGGAAAATGCTAGTTGCGGTGTTTGTCCGGGAGTTATGTGTAAGTAATGTTATTCATGGTAATTACTTTTGCCGTCCCATACATCCTACCTCCATGATGGTTATAATACAACAAATTTTCCCATTTTTCTCTATAGAGAAGGACCAATTTGGAAACTTCGGGATGAGGTAACCTGTGCTAATACCTCTGCTATCTTCAAGAATGCTTGGTGGTAATGTATCGGAATTACACAGAAGAAAAGCGTACTTAAGCAAAGAAACTCATCAAATTCCCTTACGTTCTCCTGAGACACATTTCTTTGGACGATATTAGGGCACGCCTTGTTACATCTTGGTCCCGAACCAAGAATGTGGTAAGGTCTATGAGCTCATTTTCTATTTTAAGTATTTTATTCTTGCGTCTTCTTGTACTCTGTTCATGTAGAACAAGTGCCTAAACACGAAGAACAAGCTGTTCTAATTTAAGATTCACTTCGCTATCATAGTTCAAAAAAGCGCTGAAGCGTTAATTGTGCGTTTGCCACCGCCTTTGCGCTTCTTGACCAAAGCGCATGCTTATGCGCGATTATGCCTGATTATGCGTAGTTATGCATAATGCACGTTTTATAGCGCCTAGAGCCTAAGCGCAACAAGCTTGTTCGCTTAGGCGCGCCTTTTTAACTATGATTGCTTTGCTCTTGTATCCTTGTATTTACTCATACAAACTTATTTTTTAAATTGAAGGATCCAATCGAAACTCCAATGGCACAATGCAGGTATGTTCACGCATGTTTCTTTAACGAGGTTTGCTCTTATCAATAGCTCTGTTGATTTCAATTTCAATTGTGTATCTGATTGACTTTCATATCATTCACATTACTAGCATCACAACAGAGCCAATAGTGTTGTTGTACATGTAGACCGTGGTACCCATCTCGAAATCTTGTTGTGTAGTGTAGTTTCCCACGCTTTGTATTCTTTCACTGCTGCTTTGTCTTGAATCGATATGATTTGAACCGTGTCTCTATTTTGATTTGGCAAGACAATGCGGTGACCATAGGACATAGATATATGTTTGTTTGATGCTTTTATTATGTACTAGTACTTGGCAATAGAAGACTTGGTAGTTTAATCATGTCCACCTTACTAATGAACTGGTTCCTTTGAAAATGAGTTTCATATACTAGTACATGCTAAACTTGTTATGTGTCTACTTGTTTCTTCTTTTACAATCTTTGAGAATATTGGGGAAGAGTGCCTTATTAAGCAATGGTAAAGGAAGTAATGCTGAGATAAGGTTCGAGGATAGTGACACATCCTTGTTGGTCTCCAACAAAGCTGATAAAACGACTAAGGAAGACTATCTTGAAGATAAGCGAGACAACCCCAAAGTCCTGTCTTGGTTTAGTGTTGAGATTCTTTGGCCACTACCGCTTGCACAAGCTATTTAAACTCCTTTATGCTGAATCAGTTCGGTTTCTTGAGTCTCAACTACAAAATTTGAAAGCCATCGATCATTTGTCTTTGCGACAAGAAAGCGAAAGGATTGCGGAAGTCCTGGAGCATTGGGGATGCATACTTTACGGTGCAAGCAAAGCGTTGGAGGATTTTAGCGCCAAGCAGGACAAAGCTAATCAGCTTGCTAAGCTTATTGCCGACATGGTGGATACCGAGGATAACGTTTCTTGAGCTCTTAAAGTTGTTTTGATTATGCTTGCTCAGCCGCATTTATTTACCTTTGGTGGCCAATTTTGATGGCGATGTATGTAATATCTTTGCTTTGTTCCCTATATTTGCACTGGTGGCGAACTTTGATGCCCAGTGGATGTAATATGTGTAATAGCAGTAATAGGCTAGCGTTAATTGCTTGCTTATTTATTTCCTTATTGTCTTGTTTAGTTGTTTGCTTGTAGTCACTATAGTTCTTTTTCTGTGTTTTTCTAGTGGCCACAATAGCCTATTTTGGGTAACTAGGCCAAAATAATCATGGAAACACACGGATTGTTGTAACCATGGGCCTCCTGCAGGCCGTATGATCCATGGGCCTTCGTCCATTGGCCAGGATCCATTGGCCTTCTATCACAGACGTAGGGATCAATCGGCCTTCTATGCGGGCCTTAGGGTCCATGGGCCTTCTGGTGATACGATCCATGGGCCTTCTATGGGCGTACTATCCATGGGCCTCATACGGGCCGTGGGATCCATGGGCCTTCTACGAGGCGTATCATCATTTTGCCAATCATGGGCCGTACTATTCGCGTGGACCATAACGGGCCGTTAATAGGCCGTGTTGATAACTCTATGAAAACAGCCCAGCGGGTTTTTTGACATGAAAATGGCCTAGCGTGTTAATGGTCATAAGCGGGCCGACTATAACGACATCTTGAATTTGGCCTACAAGCGAAAAATAGCGATGAACGGGCCGTATGTAAATCGAATCTTGCAAATGAGCCCAAGAATCAATGGGCCACGAGAAGGCGAAAGATAACTTGGGTGAAGCGGCCAATGGAATAACGGGCCGTTAATGGGTATAAAGTGATACCTTTATTCATTACGGGCCGATTTCACCGGGCGCCGTTAATGGGCCAAGAGTTACAAAGGTCCTCATATGGGCGAAAGAAGTCATGGGCCACATGGGCGGAAGTTAAAGCAGGCTGAATCATATGGGGACGGCCCAGATGACGCTCTTGGGCCTAATTCGGATAGAGGCGTGGCGGGCCACAGGTTAGCGGTTGTAAATGGGCTATATGTGAACAGGCCGTTATGAGGCTTTACGTGGGCGGGCCGCCACCTTTGACCAAGTCAAGCGGGCGGCCTTTTCACGAGAATGGGCCTCTGTTAGGCCGTTACCATATGTCGCCCGTATCATAGGCGACTTCGGTCCAACGAGCGGATGACATCTGTCCCAGCGGTGAGCCGACACATGTTTCCTCCGACCAATGATGATTTTACGTGGAAAATCCCCCATTGGTCGGTACATTAACGGTTATCGGATCCAAAACCCGACCCGATAGCTTAATGGCGTTCGATTCACGGTGGATGCCACGTGCCGGTCACCCTGACGAAAAGCACTTACAGGACGCCGCGATTTATCGTCATGGAAGTGGACACTTCCCGTGATGATAATTTTGGTAATGTCATGGAACACTTCTACAACACGAGGTATGACTATCTTGATTCTGTCATAAATTTGTCATGGATGTACATGCATGACAAAAAACGTGACCTACTGTGACAAACATGTATCATCACGGAAGTGTATTTTTTTGTAGTGTACGTTGGAGACGTATCAGCCGCACTGATACCTCCTTCATGGACCAAGGCGTTGGGTTAAGTGTATTCATGTGCAATTCCGAACACCCCGGTAGTATCCACATGGGGGTTGAAGCCAACGACTGGGAACTCTCAGAATAAAAATGGCCACACAGGAGGATAAAATTCTTCATAAAGGAATGAATATCTTACAAAAGACTTAGTTCATAATACAAACTCCCGAACAGCTCGGACTCGTTCATTTGAACACTACATCCTTAGAGCATTGGCCTTCTACAAGGCAGGCACCTTTTAGTACGTCCTCAAAATAGCGCTCCGGTGTGCGGTGGTCCTTACTTTCGGGCGGACCCTCAATTGCCACCTTTTCGGCCTTCATCTTTGCCCAGTGCATCTTGACACGGGCGAAGGCCATTCGCGCCCCTTCTATACAAGACCACCTCTTGACAGCGTCGATTCGGGGCAGCCCATCGACGAGATGCCGCATGAGGCCAAAGTAGCTGTCCGGAATGGCTTCGGCCAGCCACAACCGGACTATGACGTCCTTCATGGCCGCGCTGGACATCTTATGCAGCTCCGCCCATTGTGCCATCTGGTCATTTTAGCGATCGGGGGCGCTCCTGCCCCACTTGCGACCGGAAAAACTTCTCCGTCTGGCGTGCCCCTCACGGGCTGGAAGAATTGAAGGCGGCGTCCGTAGCACTCTTTGGCAAATCCACATATCGTCTCGAGAACTCCACGGTCGATTAAGCAAGGCATACTTCCGATCCCCAAATTTAGCTTTGTAAAGAAAGGGCTTACGGCCGCTATCCGTCCCGGCTTAGCGAATTTCCTCGTGTATTGGCCAGAGATTCGGACCGTGCCTCCGAATCGTCTTGAAGGGCCTTGGCGAGTTCGGTCCCCTTCGCTTTATTTTCCTTCTCTAAGGACTCGCACTTGGCGGTGGTGTCCCTGAGCTTTTGCTCCATCTCGGTCACCCGTTCCTCAAAACGGCGCCGAGCAGCTTGTTCGGCCGTTAAGTCCGCAGCCGCTTTATCAGCAGCCGCCTTGCTTACCCTTGCTTGCTCCTTGGCTTGGGCAAGCTCACCCCTGAGGGTCTCCACCATGGCGGGACCATCTATACAAACACGCACATTTCAGCCCTTGAAACTTCCACAAAACATGGACATAAACAGGCATACAGTAAGATGTATCTTATACCTTGCGCCTGGTCGCGCCGCGTGTTAACAAGGACTAGGTCCTCATCGGCTCGCTCCAGTTTCCATTTGAGTTCGGAAACTTCCGCTGACTGGGCAGTCGCTGCTAACAGAGAAGCTTGTTTTAATCCATATAAAAAGTATGTTACCACCTGACAACTGATTATTGATCCTCTGCTCGCTTTTCTTTCAAAGAACCGAACAGAGTCTCAGGAGCTACTATCTATATACAGGCATATTTCTCATAATAATGATCAAAAAAATTACATTGCATATCTCGAAGCTTTGCCGGTGAAATGGAAAAACTTTATTCGACCCGCTCTTGGCGGGACTGAATCTTCTCAACCACCATACCCATCGGGATCACGGTGCTCATCCGAGACGGATGCACTTTTGCGATGTGTTCTCCATGGTATTGGCCTCCCCGATTAGCAAAATCGCCACTCCCCTCTCCCGCGAAGTCGCTCATTAGACTCCGGAGCCTTGTGGTTCTCCGGAGTTGTATCTGTTGAAATTCGGATTAGCCAAGGGGCCCCGTCGCCGGTCTCGTGGGGGTCGTACCCTCGGTCCTTGGCAGCCCGAGGTGTTGCCCTCGGCGCCGTTAGTCGCCTCCTCCCCCCGTGTCTCTTCAAGGCTCGGTGAGGGCCTATGGGACGACACCTCGGGGTCATCCGCCCTAGGCGGCGGGGAAGCTAGGGGAGGCGACTCGCTCTCCATCATCTCCGGTGGCAGATTCCCCGAGGATGAGGATAGCTGGGGGAGATTACGGGCCGGACTAAAAGATAGAACTTAGAGTTATCATCACAGTTCATAGAGATTGGATGAGTGTGAAGAATCCCGGGCTACTTACGAGTCGGCTTGGGGCTTGGTCCGGCGATGATGCTTCGGGATGGCCTCGGCGTCTGACTCCGAGTCATCAGGGAGGATAATTTTGTCCCTCTTGGAGGCTTCGGCCTCTAGGTCTTCGGAGGCCGCCCTCTTCTTGCCCTTGCGGAGAGGATCTTCTTCCTCCTCCTCCTCCTCGCCATCGTCGTCGCCCTCGTGAGAGGACTGGGCATCAGCTGCTCCGGACATTGCGTCCGAAGTGCCCTCCTCTTTCTTCTTCTTCTTCTTCTTCTTCTTCTTCTTCTTCTTCTTCTTCTTCTTCTTCTTCTTCTTCTTCTTCTTCTTCTTCTTCTTCTTCTTCTTCTTCTTCTTCTTCTTCTTCTTCTTCTTCTTCTTCTTCTTCTTCTTCTTCTTCTTCTTCTTCTTCTTCTTCTTCTTCTTCTTCTTCTTCTTCTTCTTCTTCTTCTTCTTCTTCTTCTTCTTCTTCTTCTTCTTCTTCTTCTTCTTCTTCTTCTTCTTCTTCTTCTTCTTCTTCTTCTTCTTCTTCTTCTTCTTCTTCTTCTTCTTCTTCTTCTTCTTCTTCTTCTTCTTCTTCTTCTTCTTCTTCTTCTTCTTTCTTATTCTTCTTCTTCTTCTTGTTCTTCGTCTTCTTCTTCTTCTTCTTCTTCTTCTTCTTCTTCTTCTTCTTCTTCTTCTTCTTCTTCTTCTTCTTCTTCTTCTTCTTCTTCTTCTTCTTCTTCTTCTTCTTCTTCTTCTTCTTCTTCTTCTTCTTCTTCTTCTTCTTCTTCTTCTTCTTCTTCTTCTTCTTCTTCTTCTTCTTCTTCTTCTTCTTCTTCTTCTTCTTCTTCTTCTTCTTCTTCTTCTTCTTCTTCTTCTTCTTCTTCTTCTTCTTCTTCTTCTTCTTCTTCTTCTTCTTCTTCTTCTTCTTCTTCTTCTTCTTCTTCTTCTTCTTCTTCTTCTTCTTCTTCTTCTTCTTCTTCTTCTTCTTCTTCTTCTTCTTCTTCTTCTTCTTCTTCTTCTTCTTCTTCTTCTTCTTCTTCTTCTTCTTCTTCTTCTTCTTCTTCTTCTTCTTCTTCTTCTTCTTCTTCTTCTTCTTCTTCTTCTTCTTCTTCTTCTTCTTCTTCTTCTTCTTCTTCTTCTTCTTCTTCTTCTTCTTCTTCTTCTTATATGGATTTGCGAATATGGATCATGCGAATATCAAGCGTCCCCCTCCCTCGAGCCTTAAAACTTGCCTGTTCCCAAGGGGTCATGCGAACATCATGGTCAGGTTACCAAAACTTGTATTAATGAGAATCCCGCAATATGGGGACACGATCTCTACTTTGAAAAGACGTGTCAATGGGAGTTGCATGTTGAAACGCAAGGTGGGAGGCCCAAAAACGGTTCGAAATGATAGCAGAGCCAAACATGATGTTTCGCCAGAAAAAGCTGTCGATGGATATATTTTAAGTATTATGCTTTTATGGTTGGAAGGTTAACCTATTGTACAGAGCCGGATATAGATCTCTTGTTCGGAGGACTACTTTGGAGTATTCGGAGGAGGAACCCGCCTTGCGATGCTGAAAACAACTTGCGGGTCGAACTCATCGTCATCGGAAGACTGGTTCAGGGGCTACTGAGGGAGTCCTGGATTACGGGGTCCTCGGGCGTCCGAGCTATGTGACGTGGGCCGGACTGATGGTCCGTGAAGATACAAGACGGAAGACTTTCCCCCGTGTCCAGATGGGACTCTCCTTGGCGTGAAAGGCAAGCTTGGCGTGCGGATATGAAGATTCCTTTCTCTGTAAACCGACTTTGTACAACCCTAGCTGATAATCCCCAAGTGCAGGGAATCATCGTAGCAATTCCCAATGGTGGAAGTGATAAGTATGGAGTGTCGAACCACAAGGATCTAAAGTTAAGATCAATATTCTCTCAAGTCCTATCTGCCACTCATACGACTCTACGTACACCGTACGTTTGCTTCCAACTAGAAACGAGAAATAAAACTATGTTGTGGGTATGAAGAGGATAACTTTGCATGGTATCGGAGAGCTAAAATATAAGAGTAGGTGTTGTTATCATAAAGTTAACATATATTACTAAATATTATAAATAGCGAGCGTGGAATGATGATGGGTCGGTGTGCGGAATTATCCTAGGCAATCGTTAACAAGACCGGTAATCACTATTGCAATTTCATATGAGGGAGAGGCATAAGCTAACATACTTTCTCTTCTTGGATCATATGCACTTATGACTGGAACTCTAGCAAGCATCCGCAACTACTAATGATCATTAAGGTAAAACCCAACCATAGCATTAACATATCAAGTCCCCTTTATCCCATCATAAAAAACCCCTTACTGGGGTTTATGCTTCATCACTCAAGCAACCCACTATAAGCGAATCATGAACGTATTGCAACACCCTACGGCGGGAATCCACGGCGCTTGGCGACCACGAGAGGGCACAATAGGACAGCACCAAAATAAAACATACAACTCATACCAATCTTGATCATCAATCAACCCAAAGACAAAGGATATCTACTCAAAACATCATAGGATGGCAACATATCATTGGATCATAATATGTGGCATAAAGCACCATGCTCAAGTAGGGATTACAGCGGGGTGCGGGAGAGTGGACCGTGTAAAAGAGATGAGGATGGTGATGATGATGGTGATGTTGATGAAGACGATCACCGCGGCGATGATTCGCCTCCCGATGGCACTCCGGTGCCACCGAGAGAGAGGAGAGGTTCTCCCCATTGTGCTTCCTCCTCCATGGCCTCCCCCCTGGATGGGAAGAGGTTCTCCCTCTAGATCTTGGCCTTCATGGCGATAATGGCCCCTCCGGGATCCTCCTCCATGGCCTCCGGTGATGATGTCCCCCTCCGGCAGGGTGCCGGAGAGGGCCTAGATTGATTTCTCATGGCTACAGAGGCTTGCGGCAGCGGAACTTCCGATCTAGGTTTCTTTCTGGGGGTTTCTGTATTTATAGGAATTTTTGGCGTCTGTTTCACGTCAGGGGGGTCTCTGAGTCATCCACAAGATAGGGGGCGCACCCTCCACCCTCGTGGACGGCTCGGGACTCTTTTGGTCCATCTCCGATGCTCCGTGGGCTTCTTCAGGTCCATAAAAAATCGTCAAAAATTGGCACGTCAGTTGGACTCCGTTTGGTATTCCTTTTCTGTAAAACTCAAAACAAGGAAAAAACAGAAACTGGCACTGGGCTTTAGGTTAATAGGTTATTCCCAAAAATCATATAAAATAGCATATAAATGCATATAAAACATCTAAGATGGATAATATAATAGCAAGAATACTTCATAAATTATAGATACGTTGGAGACGTATCAAGCATCCCCAAGCTTAATTCCTGCTCGTCCTTGAGTAGGTAAATGATAGAAGAAATAATTTATGAAGTGTGAAAGCTAGCAGGTGCACAAGTTTTATCAATGATAATTTCTATCACCTTTTCTAGCATCATTATACGTCATAACAGTAGCTCATCTCATAAAACTTCTCATGATCAAGTAACAAGCTATTCACATGTTAAAGCATAGACCATAAACTTTGTTGAAAACTAACAAACTATGTTCTCAGTCATCAAACAATTGCAATTCATCTTATTTTCAGGAAGGGTCTATGTAAGAGCTTTGATTTAGCAAATCCCACATACTCAACTATCATATAGTATTTCACAATTGCAAACACTCACGTGATATTTATGGGTTCAAAGTTTTAATCGGACACAGAGAAAGATAGGGTCTTATAGTTTTGCCTCCCAACCTTTTACCTCAAGGTTAATGTCAACAATAATACTTTATGAAAACCTACATCCAAGTGGATATATATATATATCCGGATCGCTCCAACACAAAGTGCTTGCCAAAGGAAAAAGTGTAAAAAGGAAAGGTGAAAATCACCATGACTCTTGTATAAGGGTAGAAGGTAAAATTAAAGATAGGCCCTTCGCAGAGGGAAGCAGAGGTTGTCATGCGCTTTTATGGTTGGATGCACAAAACCTTAATGCAAAAGAACGTCAGTTTATATTGCCGCTTGTGATAAAGACCTTTATTATGCAGTCTGTCGCTTTTATTTCTTCCCTATCACAAGTTCGTATAAAGCTTATTTTCTTCACACTAATTGATCATACATATTTAAGGAGCAATTATTTATTGCATGCACCGATGGCAACTTACTTGAAGGATCTTACTCAATCCATAGGTAGGTATGGTGGACTCTCATGGCAAAACTAGGTTAAGGAATGTTTGGAAGCACAAGTAGTATCTCTATGATGTCTACTACACAACCTTCTTCTTGTAAACGTTGTTGGGCCTGCAAGTGCACAGGTCTGTAGGACAGTAGCAAATTTCCCTCAAGTGGATGACCTAAGGTTTATCAATCCGTGGGAGGCGTAGGATGAAGATGGTCTCTCTCAAGCAACCCTGCAACCAAATAAAAAAGAGTCTCTTATGTCCCCAACACACCCAATACAATGGTAAATTGTATAGGAGCACTAGTTAGGCGAAGAGATGGTGATACAAGTGCAAAATAGATAGTAGATATAGGTTTTGTAATCTGAAAATATAAAAACAGCAAGGTAACTAAAGATAAAAGTGAGCGTAAGCGGTATTGCAATGCTAGGAAACAAGGCCTAGGGTTCATACTTTCACTAGTGCAAGTTCTCTCAACAATAATAACATAGATAGATCATATAAAATCCCTCAACATGCAACAAAGAGTCACTCCAAAGCCACTAATAGCGGAGAACAAACATAGAGATTATGGTAGGAATGCAAAACCACCTCAAAGCTATTCTTTCGGATCAATCTATAAAAGAGTTCGCACTAGAATAACACCTTAAGACACAAGTCAACCAAAACCCTAATGTCACCTAGATACTCCATTGTCACCTCAAGTATCGGTGGGCATGATTATACGATATGCATCACACAATCTCAGATTCATCCAACCAACATAAAAGTACTTCAAAGAGTGCCCCAAAGTTTCTACGGAGAGTCAAGAACGTGTGCCAACCCCTATGCATAGGTTCATGGGCGGAACCATAAGTTAGTCACCAAAACATACATCAAGTGGCACATGATATCCCATTGTGATCACAGATAAACACGGCAAGACATACATCAAGTGTTCTCATAAAAGACTCAATCCGATAAGATAACTTCAAAGGGGAAACTCAATTCATCACAAGAGAGTAGAGGGGGAGAAACATCATAAGATCCAACTACAATAGCAAAGCTCGGGATACATCAAGATCGTGCCATAGAGGAACACGAGAGAGAACACGAGAGAGAGAGATCAAACACATAGCTACTGGTACATACCCTCGGCCCCGAGGGTGAACTACTCCCTCCTCGTCATGGATAGCGCCGGATGTTGAAGATGGCCACGGTGATGGGTTCCCCCTCCCGGGTGCGGAATAGGGTCCCGATTGGTTTTCGTGGCTCTAGAAGCTTGCGGTGGCGGAACTCCCGATCTATCTTACGTGCTCGGAAGTTTTACGATACGTAGGTATATATGGAGTGCGAAGTGCGTCGGTGGACGAATGGGGGCCCACGAGGCGGTGGGCCCCCACCCTCGTGAGCACCTCCCTTCTTTCTGATGTGCACTCCAAGTCCATCAGTCGCTTTCCTTCCAAAAATAACTTCTCCGATTGATTTCGTTCCGCTTTGACTCCGTCCGATATTCCTTTTCCTCGAAACAACTGAAATAGGCATAAAGCAAAAATCTGGGTTGGGCCTCCAGTTAATAGGTTAGTCTCAAAAATAATATAAAAGTGGATAATAAAGCCCAATATTGCCTAAAACAGTAGATAAAGTAGCATGCAGCAATCAAAAATTATAGATACGTTGGAGACGTATCAAGCATCCCCAAGCTTAATTCACCTTTCGTCCTCGGTAGGTAAATGATAAAAGAGAATTTTTGATGCGGAGTAATACTTTGGCATAATTTCAATGTAAATCTTCTTAATTGTGGTACGAATATTCAGATCCGAATGAATACAAAATAAAAGTTCATATTGATATAATAATAATAATACTTCAAGCATACTAACTAAGCAATTATGTCTTCTCAAAATAGCATGGCAAAAGAAAGTTCATCCCTACAAAATCATATAGTTAGGCTATGCTTCATTTTCATCACACAAAGATGTTCCCCAACTTCTATACCCCGATGACAAGCCAAGCAATTGTTTCGTACTTAAATAATCTCAAAAAATTTCAACCTTCACGCAATACATGAGCGTGAGCCATGGATATAGCACTATGGGTGGAATAGAATATGATGATTGGGGATTGTGTGGAGAAGACAAAAAGGAGAAAGTCTCACATTGACGAGGATAATCAATGGTCTATGGAGATGCCCATCAATTGATGTCAACATGAGGAGTAGGGATTGCCATGCAACGGATGCACTAGAGCTATACATGAATGCTCAACAAAAGAAAACTAGTGGGTGTGCATCCAACTTGCTTGCTCACGAAGACCTAGGGCATTTGAGGAAGCCCGTCGTAGGAATATACAAGCCAAGTTCTATAATGAAAAATTCCCACTAGTATGAAAAAGACAACTTATGAGACTCTCTATATGAAAAACATGGTGCTACTTTGAAGCACAATATATGAGATTTACTACATGAAGAACAAGGTGCTACTTTGAAGCACAAGTGTGGAAAAAGAGATAGTAACATTGCCCTTTTTATTTATTTTCTTTTTTTGGGCCTTTCTTTTTTTCTTTTTGGCCTTTCTCTTTTTTTTGATTGGGCAATGCTCTAATAATGATGATCATCACACTTCTATTGATTACAACATAAGGATTACAACTCGAAACTAGAACAAGATATGACTCTATATCAAAGCCTACTGAGATGAACCGGGATGTTGCAATGAATCAAGAGTGACATGTATGAAAAATAATGCATGGTGGCTTTGCCACAAATACGATGTCAACTACATGATCATGATATGGCAATATGACAAAAGTAAATTATGTCATGATGATGATCGGAACGGTGGAAAGTTGCATGGCAATATATCTCGGAATGGCTATGGAAATGCCATAATAGGTAGGTATGGTGCCTGTTTTGAGGAAGATATAAGGAGGTTTATGTGTGATAGAGCGTATTGTATCCACGAGGTTTGGATGCACCGTAAGTTTGCACCAACTCTCAAGGTGAGAAAGGGCAATGCACTGGACCGAAGAGGCTAGCAAAGGCGGAAAGGTAAAAGTGCGTATAATCCATGGACTCAACATTAGTCAAAAGAACTCATATACTTATTGCAAAAATTTAGAAGTCATCAAAGATCAAGTACTACGCTAAGCTCCTAGGGGATAGATTGGTAGGAAAAGACCATCGCCGTCCCGACCGCCACTCATAAGGATGCACAAGCCAGGTACACTTCATGTTTCAAATTTGTTACACAACTTTAACCATACGTGCATGCTACAGGACTTGCTAACTTCAACACAAGCATTCTTTAAATTCATAATCACCCAACTAGCATGACTTTAATATCACTACCTCCATATCTCAAAACAAGTATCAAGTATCAAAGTTTTCTTAGTATTCAACGCACTCAAAAGAAAGTTTCACATATCTTGAATACCAAGTATATTAATTTTAAGCAAATTACCATGCTATTAACGACTCTCAAAATAATATAAGTGAAGCATGAGAATTCATATATTTCTTCAAAATAAAACCACCACCGTGCTCTAAAAGATATAAGTGAAGCACTAGAGCAAAAGACAAACTACTCCAAAAGATATGAGTGAAGATTAATGAGTAGTCGAATAATTATAAAACTATGTGAAGACTCTCCCATTTAATAATTTCAGATCTTGGTATTGTATTCAAACAGCAAGCAAAGCTAAATAAAACTACATTTCAAGGATAGCAGAACTCATGTGAAGAAGCAAAAACTTAGGCTCAACCGATACTAACCAATGATTGTTGAAAAAGAAAGGTGGGATGCCTACCGGGGCATCCCCAAGCTTAGATGCTTGAGACTTCTTGAAATATTATCTTGGGGTGCCTTGGGCATCCCCAAGCTTGAGCTTTTGTGTCTCCTTAATTCCTCTCATATCATGGTTTCTCTTTTTATCAAAAGCTTCATTCACAACAAACTCAACAAGAACTCGTGAGATAGGTTAGTATAAACTAATGCAAAACCTTATCATTTTCTACTGTAAAAAATCACTAACATTATTATTAAACATTGCATACTAAATGCCTCTGCATATTTAATACTCCTATCCTCAAATAGAATCATTAAACGAGCAAACATATGCAAACAACGCAAACATAACAGCAATCTGCCAAAACAGTACAGTCTGTAAAGAATGCAAGAGTATCAATACTTCCCTAACTCCAAAAATTATGAACTAAAATTCCCACTGTAATAAATTTATCAGATCTCAATATGCAAAAAGATTCAACATTATACCACTCTCTTACTTTTCTAGGGAATTTTTGCAACAGCGGTAAACTTTTCTGTTTTCAAACAGCAACATGTATAGTAGCAAAATAAGCATGGCAAAGGCTATCCTTGACATTTTTATTGGAACTAAAGATGCAAAACATTATTATAAATAACAGAAAGCAAATGCTAACAAAAGAAAATGATGCTCCAAGCAAAACACATATCATGTGGTGAATAAAAATATAGCTCCAAGTAAAGTTACCGATGAGCGAAGGCGAAAGAGGGATGCCATCCGGGGCATCCCCAAGCTTAAACTCTTGGTTGTCCTTGAATATTGCCTTGGGATGCCTTGGGCATCCCCAAGCAAACTCTTACCACTCCTTGTTCCATAGTCCATCGAATCTTTACCCAAAACTTGAAAACTTCACAACACAAAACTTAACAGAAAACTCGTGAGCTCCGTTAGCGAAAGAAAACAAAACACCACTTCAAGGTACTGTAATGAACCCATTATTTATTTGTATTAGTGTTAAACCTACTGTATTCCAACTTCTCTATGGATTATAAACTATTTTACTAGCCATAGATTCATCAAAATAAGCAAACAACACATAGAAAACAGAATTTGTCAAAAACAGAACAGTCTGTAGTAATCTGTAACTAACGCAAACTTCTGGAACACTAAAAAATCTACCAAAATTGGAAGACCTAGAAAATTCGTTTATTGATCAGAAGCAATTGGAATCAGTATTTTATCATGTTCTGGTGATTTTTAATAATTCGATCACTGAGCACAAAGTTTCTGGAAATTAGAGCAAGATCAAATAACTATCATCCAAGAAGATCCAATAGGTCTAACTTGGCACAAACACTAATTAAAACATAAAACCACATCTAACCAGAGGCTAGATGGATTATTTATTACTAAACAGAACCAAAAAGCAAGAAAATAAAATAAAATTGGGTTGCCTCCCAACAAGCGCTAACGTTTAACGCCCCTAGCTAGGCATGATGATTTCAATGATGCTCACATAAAAGATAGGAATTGAAACATAAAGAGAGCATCATCAAGAATATGAATAGCACATTTAAGTCTAACCCTTCCTATGCATAGGGATTTTGTGAACAAACAACTTATTGGAACAACAATCAACTAGCATAGGAAGGTAAAACGAGCATAACTTCAAAACCTTAAGCACATAGAGAGGAAACTTGATGTTATTGCAATTCCTACAAGCATATATTCCTCCCTCATAACAATTTTAAGTAGCATCATGAATGAATTCAACAATATAACCAGCACCTAAAGCATTCTTTTCATGATCTATAAGCATAGAAAATTTACTACTCTCCACATAAGCAAAATTCTTCTCATGAATAATAGTGGAAGCAAACTCAACAAATAACTATCATATGATTGAGAATTAAGATCAAGATGACAAGTTTCATGGTTATCATTATTCTTTAAAACATATGTGTCATCACAATAATCATCATAGATAGGAAGCATGCTTTCATCATAGTAAATTTGCTCATCAAAGCTTGGGGGACAAAAAATATCATCTTCATCAACCATAGCTTCCCCAAGCTTGTGGCTTTGCATATCATTAGCATCATGGATATTCATAGAATTCATACTAACAACATTGCAATCATGCTCATCATTCACATATTTCATGCCAAGCATTCTATGTAATTCTTCTTCTAGCACTTGAGCACAATTTTCCTTTCCATCATACTCACGAAAGATATTAAAAAGACGAAGCGTATGAGACAAACTTAACTCCATTTTTTTGTAGTTTTCTTTTTATAAACTAAACTAGTGATAAAACAAGAAACAAAAAGATTAGATTGCAAGATCTAAAGATATACCTTCAAGCACTCACCTCCCTGCAACGTAGCGAGAAAAAGAGCTTGATGTCTACTACACAACCTTCTTCTTGTAGACGTTGTTGGGCCTGCAAGTGCACAGGTTTGTAGGACAAGAGCAAATTTCCCTCAAGTGGAGGACCTAAGGTTTATCAATCCGTGGGAGGCATAGGATGAAGATGGTCTCTCTCAAGCAACCCTACAACCAAATAACAAAGAGTCTCTTGTGTCCCCAACACACCCAATACAATGGTAAATTGTATAGGTGCACTAGTTCGGCGAAGAGATGGTGATACAAGTGCAAAATAGATAGTAGATATAGGTTTTTGTAATCTGAAAATATAAAAACAGCAAGGTAACTAAAGATAAAAGTGAGCGTAAACGGTATTGCAATGCTAGGAAACAAGGCCTAGGGCTCATACTTTCACTAGTGCAAGTTCTCTCAACAATAATAACATAGATAGATCATATAAAAATCCCTCAACATGCAACAAAGAGTCACTCCAAAGCCACTAATAGCGGAGAACAAACGTAGAGATTATGGTAGGGTACGAAACCACCTCAAAGCTGGATCAATCTATAAAAGAGTTCGTACTAGAATAACACCTTAAGACACAAATCAACCAAAACCCTAATGTCACCTAGATACTCCATTGTCACCTCAAGTATCCGTGGGCATGATTATACGATATGCATCACACAATCTCAGATTCATCCAACCAACATAAAAGTACTTCAAAGAGTGCCCCAAAGTTTCTACCGGAGAGTCAAGAACGTGTGCCAACCCCTATGCATAGGTTCATGGGCGGAACCCATAAAGTTGGTCACCAAAACATACATCAAGTGGCACATGATATCCCATTGTCACCACAGATAAACACGGCAAGACATACATCAAGTGTTCTCATAAAAGACTCAACCCGATAAGATAACTTCAAAGGGAAACTCAATTCATCACAAGAGAGTAGAGGGGGAGAAACATCATAAGATCCAACTACAATAGCAAAGCTCGGGATACATCAAGATCGTGCCATAGAGGGAACACGAGAGAGAACACGAGAGAGAGAGAGAGAGATCAAACACATAGCTACTGGTACATACCCTCATCCCCGAGGGTTAACTACTCCCTCCTCGTCATGGATAGCGCCGGCATGATGAAGATGGCCACCGGTGATGGGTTCCCCCTCCGGCAGGGTGCCGGAACAGGGTCCCGATTGGTTTTTCGTGGCTCTAGAAGCTTGTGGCGGTGGAACTCCCGATCTATCTTCTGTTCTGGAAGTTTTACGATACGTAGGTATATATGGGTGCAGGGGGTACGTCGGTGGACCGAAGGGCCACAAAGGCGGGCGCGCCCGAGGGGGTGGCGCGCCCCCCACCTCGTGAGCACCTCCCTTCTTTCCCCGACGATGCACTCCAAGTCCATCGGGTGGCTTTCCTTCCAAAAATAACTTCTCCGAGTTGATTTTGTTCCGTTTTGACTCCGTCGATATTCCTTTTCCTCAAACACTTTGAAATAGGCATAAAGCAACAAATCTGAAATTTGGGCCTCCGGTTAATAGGTTAGTCCCAAAAATAATATAAAAGTGGATAATAAAGCCCAATATTGCCTAAAACAGTAGATAAAGTAGCATGGATCAATCAAAAATTATAGATACGTTGGAGATGTATCACTCTACTTGGTGCAAAGAATTTGGCTAGCATGAGAGGGAAAGGCAAGCTCAACATGTTGGATGATCCAAGACAATATAACGTTCCGGATATAGGAAAACATTACCCATTAAGTTGTCTTCCTTGTCCTACATCAACTTTTTAGCATGTCATATTTTAATGAGTGCTCACAATTACAAAAGATGTCCAAGATAGTATATTTATATATGAAATCTCTCTTCCTTCAATATTCTTTCATGAATTGTTCAAGTGACCAATTCTGCGTTTGCTAACTTTCAATAAGTTTACTACCTATACTTATTATGTGTGAAGTCATTACTCCCCATGTTATAAGCATATGAAACATATATAAATTCAGATATATGATATTCAATTCATTCAACCATTTACTCATAGGATATACGTGAAGCACGTGAGTAAATGACAAACTACCCCAAAAAGATATAAGTGAAGAGCACTGAGTAGTCAAATAATTAACTAGCCATGGGAGGATTCTTTTTCATTCAAGATTTAAGATCCAATGATTTTATAAAAACAGCAAGTAAAATTGAAAATACGCTCCAAGAAAAACACATATCATGTGACGAATAAAAATATAGCTCCGAGTAAGGTATACCGATAGTTTTGAAGATTTAAAGAGGGATGCCTTCCGGGCATCCCAAGCTTAGGCGCTTGAGCCTTTCTTGAATATTAACTTGGGGTGCCTTGGGCATCCCCAAGCTTAGGGTCTTTCCACTCCTTATTCTCCTCATATCGATATCTCACCCAAAGCTTGAAAACTTCAATCACACAAAACTTAACGGAACTTCGTGAGATAGGTTAGTATGATAAAGAGTAAACCATTCACTTTGGTACTGTCAAAGACAAGGTTAATAATTGTTCTCACACAATGCCTACTGTACCATATCATTTATACAATTTATATTAAGAAATATAAGCCATAGAAACTAGAAAACAAGCAAACTATGCAATGAAAACAGAATCTGTCAGAAACAGAACAGTCTGTAATAATCTGAACAGCAACCATACTTATGCTACTCCAAAAATTATGAAATAAATTGGTGGACGTGAGGAATTTGTCTATTAATATTCTGCAAAAAGAATAAACTCAAAAGCACTCTTCTTTAAAAAATGACAGCTAATCTCGTGAGCGAAAAGTTTCTGTTTTTTACAGCAAGATCACATTAACTTTCACCCAAGTCTTCCAAAAGGTCTTACTTGGCACTTTATTTAAACAAAAGCTATAAAACATGATTACTACAGTAGATTAATCATGTAAACACACAAAAACAGTAATGGTAAATATTGGGTTGTCTCCCAACAAGCGCTTTTCTTTAATGTCTTTTAGCTAGGCATGATGACTTCAATGATGCTCACATAAAAGATAAGAATTGAAACATAAAGAGAGCATCATGAAGAATATGACTAGCACATTTAAATCTAACCCGCTTCCTATGCCTAGGGATTTTGTGAGCACGCAATTTATAGGAACAAGAATCAACTAGCATAGGAAGGCAAAACAAGTATAACTTCGAAACTTTAAGCACATAGAGAGGAAACTTGATATTATTGCAACTCCTACAAGCAGGTATTCCTCCCTCATAATAATTTTCAGCAGCATCATGAATGATTTCAACAATATAACCGTCACATACAGCATTCTTTTCATGATCTACAAGCATAGAAATTTTACTACTCTCCACATAAGCAAAAATTCTTCTCATTCGGAATAGTGGGAGCAAACTCAACAAAATAACTGTCATGTGAGGCATAATCCAATTGAAAATTAAAATCATGATGACATGTTTCATGGTTAACATTATTCTTTATAGCATACATGTCATCACAATAATCATCATAGATAGCAACTTTGTTCTCATAATCAATTGGAACCTCTTTTGAAATAGTGGAATCATTACTAAATAAAGTTGACACTCTTCCAAATCCACTTTCATAAATATCACACTAAGATTCAACACCCTCCAAAATAGTGGGATCACTAATTCCTAAAGTTGACACTCTTCCAAACCCACTTTAGATGATAGTATTATTCATACTCCAAAAGATATAAGTGAAGTTCATGGAGCATTCTACAATTAATATAGACTAACCAATATCCAAGCTCAAAATATATAAGTGAAGCACATGAAGCATTCTATAAAACCATACTCAAAAGATTTAAGTGAAGCACAAAGAGCATTTTATAAGTTCATACTCAAAAGATATAAGTTAAGCACATGAATCATTCTATAAATCGATGAAGGGATATCTCATACTAGCATGGTTCTTTAAAGAAAAAGAAAAACACAAAGGACACAAATCATGTGAACAAAACAAAAACCGAGGTATCCCGATAATTGTTGAAGAAGAAAGATGGGATGCCAACCGGGGCATCCCCAAGCTTAGATGCTTGAGTATCCTTGGAATATTTACTTGGGGTGCCTTGGGCATCCCCAAGCTTGAAATATTGCCTCTCTTTATTCTTCTCACATCGGTAACTCCTCGTTCTTCAAACACTTCATCCACAAAAATTAACAAAAACTTTGTGAGATCCGTTAGTATATTAAAGCAAATCACTACCTTTAGGTACTGTTGCAAACTTATTCCAATTTCATATTAGCACTTTATCTACTGTATTCCAACTTCACCATGGTTCATACCCCCTGATACTACCCATAGATTCATCAAAATAAGCGATCAACACATAGAAAACAGAATCTGTCAAAAACAGGACAGTCTGTAGTAATCTGGAAGTTTAGTAAACTTATGTAACTCCAAAAAATTCTAAAAAAAATATGAAAATTTAAACAATTTGTACAGAAGTAATGTGCAAAAATTTTCAGACCCATTTAACTTTCCATTAGAAAATGTGAATTCACGCGCTATAGCCAAAGTTTCTGTTTTTGTACTGCACATAGTAAACAAGCAATCTAATCATCCTAAAACCGAAGCTTGGCACATTATTTTACAATACAATGGATATATACAAGGGGATAATTATTTTCAGAGAAGCTTCCATGAAATTTTTTACATTATTTCCATGAGCATGAACACAAGTGTTCAAGGTCGACCCTCACTTCTCCAATGCATAACCTTCCAATCACTTCTCTTATTGAAAAACTCTTTAGGCATGAGAGGCAAGTAATTTTTTTTGTATTTTCATTATTTTAATTTTTTTTGTATATTTCACCCACAACTATACAGAAACAAAAAGGAAAAACAAAATCTACTTAGTGAAGAAAGCAAACAAGCACACACGAGAATATCAACCCCACGCTATTGCTCCCCGGCAATGGCGCCAGAAAAGAGCTTGATAATCCCCAAGTGCAGGGAATCATCATAGCAATTCCCAATGGTGGAAGTGACAAGTATGGAGTGTCGAACCTACAAGGAGCTAAAGGTAAGATCAATATTCTCTCAAGTCATATCTGCTACCATACTAATTTCACGTACACCAAACGTTTGCTTCCAACTAGAAACGAGAAATAAAACTACGTTGTGGGTATGAAGAGGATAACTTTGCATGGTATCGGAGAGCTAAAATATAATAGTAGGTGTTGTTATCATAAAGTTAGAATATATTACTAAATATTATAAGTAGCGAGTGTGGAATAATGATGGGTCAGTATGCGGAATTATCCTAGGCAATCGTTAACAAGACCGGTAATCACTATTGCAATTTCATATGAGGGAGAGGCATAAGCTAACATACTTTCTCTTCTTGGATCATATGCACTTATGATTGGAACTCTAGCAAGCATCCGCAACTACTAAAGATCATTAAGGTAAAACCCAACCATAGCATTAACATATCAAGTCCCCTTTATCCCATACGCAATAACCCCCTTACTCGGGTTTATGCTTACATCACTAAAGCAACCCACTATAAGTTTAATCATGAACATATTGCAACACCCTACGGTGGAATCCCTCACGCTATGCGACACGGAGGGCACAATAGGACAGCACCAAAATAAAACATACAACTCATACCAATCTAGATCATAAATCAACCCAAAGACAAAGGATATCTACTCAAAACATCACAGGATGGCAACGCATCATTGGATCATAATATGTGGCATAAAGCACCATGTTCAAGTAGGGATTACAGCGGGGTGCGGGAGAGTGGACCACGTAAAAGAGATGAGGATGGTGATGATGATGGTGATGTTGATGAAGACGATCACCGCGGCGATGATTCCCCTCCCGATGGCACTCCGGCGCCACCGAGAGAGAGAGGAGGAGAGGTTCTCCCCCTTGTGCTTCCTCCTCCATGGCCTCCCCTGGATGGGAAGTGGTTCTCCTCTGGATCTTGGCCTTCATGGCGATAATGGCCCCTCCGGGATCCTCCTCCATGGCCTCCGGTGATGATGGCCCCTCCGGCAGGTGCCGGAGAGGGCCTAGATTGATTTCTCGTGGCTACAGAGGCTTGCTTGGCGGAACTTCCGATCTAGGTTTCTTTCTCGGGGTTTCAGATTTATAGGAATTTTTGGTGTCCGTTTCACGTCGGGGGTCTCGAGTCGTCCACGAGATAGGGGGCGCCTGGGGTAGGCGCGCCCTCCACCCTCATGGACGGCTCGGGACTCTTCCGGGTCCATCTCCAATGCTCCGTGGGCTTCTTACGGTCCATAAAATCGTCAAAATTGGCACGTCAATTGGACTCCGTTTGGTATTCCTTATCTCGTAAAACTCAAAAACAAGGAAAAGATGTAACCGCACTGGGCTCTAGGTTAATAGGTTAGTCCCAAAAATCATATAAAATAGCATATAAATGCATATAAAACATCTAAGATGGATAATATAATAACATGAATACTTCATAAATTATAGATACGTTGGAGATGTATCACTAGCCCCCTCCGGTGTCTATATAAACTAGAGGGTTTAGTCCTTAGAGGCAATCATAATCATACAGGCTAGACATCTAGGGTTTAGCCATTGCGATCTCGAGGTAGATCAACTCTTGTAACCCCTATACTCATCAAGGTCAATCAAGCAAGAAGTAGGGTATTACCTCCATCAAGAGGGCCCGAACCTGGGTAAACACTGTGTCCCCTGCCTCCTGTTACCTTCGATCCTTAGACGCACAGGTCGGGACCCCCTACCCGAGATCTGCCGGTTTTGACACCGACATGCCCAGAGATACCTCTCCGTCATATGGAGTGACAAATCCCAGTCTCGATTCGTGCCAACCCAACAGACACTTTCGGAGATACCTGTAGCGCACCTTTATAGCCACCCAGCATTGCCAGTGATGTTTAGTACACCCAAAGCATTCCTACGGTATCCGGGAGTTGCACAATCTCATGGTCTAAGGAAATGATACTTGACATTAGAAAAGCTTTAGCAAACGAACTACACGATCTTATGCTATGCTTAGGATTGGGTCTTGTCCATCACATCATTCTCCCAATGATGTGATCATGTTATCAACGACATCCAATGTCCATGGTCAGGAAACCACGACCATCTCTTGATCAACGAGCTATTCAACTAGAGGCTTACTAGGGACATATTATGGTCTATGTATTCACACATGTATTACGGTTTCCGGTTAATGCAATTATAGCATGAACAACAGATAATTGTCATGAACAAGGAAATATAATAATAACCACTTTATTATTGCCTCTAGGGCATATTTCCAATAGTATATGGAAGTGACTAAATAGGAGACTCTCTATATGAAAAACAGGTGCTACTTTGAAGCACCAGTGTGGAATTAGCATGCCCCTTCTCTCTTTGTTTTTTTTCCTTTTCTTTTTCTTTTTTTCTTTCTTTTTTTCCTTTTTTCCTTTTTTTTCTCTCATTGTCTGGAGTCTCATCCCGACTTGTGGAGGAATCATAGTCTCCATCATCCTTTCCTCATTGGGGCAATGCTCTAAAAATGTATAATGATGGTCATCACACTTCTATTTACTTACAACTCAAAAGAAATAAAAATTACAACTTGATACCTATAACAGTGTATGACTCTATATGAATGCCTCTGGTAGTGTACCAGGATGTGCAATGATCTAGAGTAACATGTATAAAAAATGATGAACGGTGGCTGAGCCACAAATACCATGTCAGCTATATGATCATGCAAAGCAATATGACAACGAATGCTCAAGTCATCCAAACGGAAGCGGTGGAAGTTGCATGGCAATATATCTCGGAATGGCTATGGAAAGGCCATAATAGGTAGGTATGGTGGCTGTTTTGAGGAAGATATAATAAGGCTTATGTGTGATAGAGCGTATCATATCACGGGGTTTGGATGCACCGCGAAGTTTGCACCGACTCTCGACGTGAGAAAGGGAAATGCACCATCAGTAGAAGCTAGCAAATTGCAAAAGGTAAGAGTGCGTATAATCCATGGACTCACATTAGTCATAAAGAACTCATATACTTATTGCAAAAGTTTATTAGCCCTCGAAGCAAAGTACTACTATGCATGCCCCTAGGGGGATAGATTTGTTGAAAAGACCATCGCCGTCCCCGACCGCCACTCATAAGGAAGACAATCAATAATAAATCATGCTCCAACTTCATAGCATAACGAGAGACTATACGTGCATGCTTCGGGAATCACAAACCTTAACACCAATGTTCTTACTAACCACAACCATTTACTAGTACTCCCACATATTCCATCTCTATATCACAAAACTATTCCAAGGAATCAAACATATCATATTCAGTGATCCATAAGTTTTATGTAGGATTTCATGACTAACCATGCAATTGACCAATTCCTGTTGTCTCTCTAAATATATATAAGTGAAGCAAGAGAGTTTAATTCTTTCTATAAAAGATCATGCTCTAATAAGTATAAGTGAAGCAAAAGAGCATTCTACAAATAACAGTTTTCTATGTGAAGAAAAACAGGCAATCCAAACTTCAAATGATATAAGTGAAGCATATGAAGCATTCTATAAAGCCATACTCAAAAGATATAAGTGAAGTGCAATGAGCATTCTATAAATAAACCATGGAGTATCTCATACCAGCATGGTGCATGAAAGAAAAGTGAAAACTAAATGCAAAAGACGCTCCAAGATTTGCACATATCACATGAACGAAACGAAGACGAAAACATACCGATACTTGTTCAAGAAAGATGGGATGCCTTCCGGGGCATCCCCAAGCTTAGATGCTTGAGTCTCATTGAATATTTACTTGGGGTGCCTTGGTCATCCCCAAGCTTGAGCTCTTGCCTCTCCTCCTCATCATATCGAGACCTCCTCAATCTTTGATCACTTCATCCACACAAAACTCAACAGAAAACTCGGTAAGATTCGTTAGTATAATAAAGCAAATCACTACTCTAAGTACTGTTGCAAACCAATTCATATTTTGTTTTTGCATTGTAGCTACTGTAATAAATAACTTTTCCATGGCTTATACCACCGATAAAAACCGATAGTTTCCTCAAAACAAGCAAAACAATGCATCAAAAACAGAATCTGTCTTAAACAAGACAGTCTGTAGCAATCTGAACATCTACAAAAAAAATCTGAAAACTTAGGACAAAATAAAAAATTTGTATATAAATACTTTGCAAGAAGTTATAGAAACTTTCGACGTTCCAGTACAAAATGTAAAATCGCGCACTACAGCCAAAGTTTCTGTTTTTGCACCGCACATACCAACAAGCAATCTACTCATCCTAAAGGCAAATCTTGGCACAATAATTTTACAACACAATGGATTTGTACAAGGGGATAATTATCTTTGTTGTCTGTAATCGAGATTCACAAAGTTTCCATGGGCATGAACAAAGTTTAAGGACATCCCCCACTTCAATGGTGTTCGTCTTTCTCACTTTCACTTTTCTTTTTGTAAAGTTTTAATTTCCCCTCAATATTTTTTGTTTTTAAACTCTATAAGAGCACTCAACATAAATAAATGACTCTCTAAAATTTCCGGGTTGTCTCCCTGGCAGCGCTTTCTTTAAAGCCATTAAGCTAGGCATAAAGTGCTAAAGTAATGAATTCACCCGGATCCCAAGGTATATCAAAGCCAAATTTAATTAACAATGATTTGACATTTAGTAGTGAGCACAAAGCAACATATATCATGCAATGACGAAGTCTAACTCTCTTCCTATGCATCGGCATGTCATACAAAAACAATTCATGCACATCAAGTAATGGCCAATACATAGCATAAGTAGTTTCTTGCAATTTTATCATGTTGGAAACATAAAGAGGTGGAGATGTAGTTCCTCTCTCATAATAATTGCAAGTAGGAGCATCAAGCACATGCATATTACATTCAGCAAAATCATCATGTGCAACGGTAAAAGGCAACCCATCAATGTAATCTTTAATAAGTGCAAACTTCTCCGATATAGTGTAGTTTGGAGAATTCAAAAAGATAATAGGACTATAATGTGTGGGCGCAATAGCAACAATTTAATTCTTAACATAATGAACAATAGCATTCACTCCATAAGCATAATTCATATTGGCATCATGGCCACAAGCATAGCAAGCATCAAGTTCATCAAAAAGGGATATTTCAAATGAATCAACGAGATCATAGCAATTATCATAGCATTCATCCTTCGGTAAGAACGAAGGGAAATTAAACAATGTATGAGTTGAAGAGTTACTCTCATTAGAAGGTGGGCACGGGTAGCTAATCCGCTCTTCCTCCTTTTGTTCTTCAGTCTCCTCATCATCTTTTTCATCCAATGAGCTCACAGTTTCATCAATTTCTTCTTCCATAGACTCCTGCAAAATATTAGTCTCTTCTTGGGCAGCGGAGACTTTCTCAATAAACACATCAATATCATAATTGCATTTATAATTATCATAGCAGTGTTTAAGGATAGAAAAAATTTCAGGTCTATAAACTGAATCATCAAAATCTTCAAACTTTATAAACAAAGATTCAATTTCGTAAGCACCCTTAAAAGCAACAAATTCTTCTATTCGTTCCACATCATAGTAATCATATATAGCATTAGCATAAGAAGCCAATGTTTCATTATCACTAAATTCACATGAAAAGGGAAGGTGTCGAGCCTTCATCCTAGAGCAGCAAGTATAATCATATCTCGAGCAAAAATTCCAAGCATACCATTGCAACATTTCAATTTGATCCCATAAAAGTTTTCCTTTTTGAGTCAAGCGATAATCCCTAAAGTATTCACGTTGATCCAACGTTACTCCCATTATCAAGTTGAATGGGGTTTTCTCAGGATTATCAAAGTAGTGCATAATATCTTTCACATAACGAGCATCGAGGGTTTTAGGAGGTTCCTCAGCTCCATGAGTAGCAAGTACATCTAATTTTTTTGGTGTTTCGTGTTCCATATCCATAACAAAAGATAGAGAACAACTTAGAACAGGAAATAAAAACTACTTAGTGATAAAGCAAACAAGCACACACGAGAATATTCACCCCACGCTATTGCTCCCCGGCAACGATGCCAGAAAAAGGTCTTGATAACCCACAAGTGTAGGGGATCATTTGTAGCCTTCTTCGATAAATAAGAGTGTCGAACCCAACGAGGAGCTAAAGGTAGAACAAATATTCCCTCAAGTTCTATCGACCACCGTTACAACTCTACGCACACTTGACGTTTGCTTTACCTAAAACAAGTATAAACTATTTTGCGAGAATAAAACAACGAGTACTTTGCGAGAATAAAACTACGAATAAATTGCAAGGTAATAAAAGCGGATAGCTTTTGTCAACAAGAAAGTCATTTGTCCCTAGGCAATCGATAACAAGTACCGGTAATCATTCTTGTAATTTTATATGAGGGAGAGGCATGAGCTAACACACTTTCTCTACTTGGATCATATGCACTTATGATTGGACCCCTAGCAAGCATCTGCAACCATTAAAGATCATTAAGGTCGTGAAACCCAACCATAGCATTAAGTATCAAGTCCTCTTTACTCCCATATGCCATAACCCACTTATCCGCGTTTAGGCTGTTGTCACCCCCGCAACACCGACAATAAGCAAACCATGAACATATTGCAAAACCCTACAGCGGGGACCCCTCACGTTTGCGCGAGACAGAGGGAACCGTAAGACAACACAATAAATAAAATATACAATCATACCAACCAAGATCATAATTAACCCATAGGACAAAACGGATCTACTCAAACATCATAGGATAGCCAAATATCATTGGGAAATAATATATGGAGTTGAGCACCATGTTTAAGTAGAGATTACAGCGGAGAGAAGGGGTGTTACACCGCTGCATAGAGGGGGGAGAGTTGGTGTTGGCGGTAGCAAGATTGTTGATGTAGATCGCCGTCACAATCCTAGCCCCGGTGGCGTTTCGGCGTCACCGGGAGAGAGGGGGAGAGAGCCCCCCTTCTTCTTCCTCCTTGGCCTCCCCCCTAGATGGGAGGAGAGTTCCCCCTCTGGTCCATGGCCTCCATGGCGGCAGAGGGGCGGGAGCCCCTCCGAGAGATCTCCTTCTCTGTTCTCTTCTGTTTCGCGTTCTTCGGATCTGGCCCTTCACCGTTTCTTAAATTCCTGGAGATCCGTAACTCCGATTGCACTGAAATTTTTACACGATTTTTCCCATAAATTATCTTTCTTGCGCCAGAAGAAGGACCCCAACCGACTTTCGAGGAGGGCATAAGACACCTGGGCGAGCCAGGGGGTGCTCGGTGCACCCTGGTGGGTTGTGGTCACTGTGGGCCCCTGTTTGCGTTGATTCCAAGTCCCAAAAATCACATATATTCCAAAATAATTCTCCGTAAAATTTTATCGCGTTTGGACTTCGTTTGATATGGATTTTTCTGAAACAAAAACATGCAACAAGCGAGGCGGCCTTTGAGCCTTTGGATCAATAGGTTAGTCCAATAAATCATATAAAAAGTTGCCAAAAATATGTGAAAGTTGTATAATATTGGCATGAAACAATCAAAAATTATAGATACAACGGAGACGTATCGGATGTGGACGACACTTTTCAAACCGTACAAAATGAAATTCCTGCAGCAGGGCCAGACTGCGGCTTTAAAGCCAAGCTCAGCCCACCCGGGGTAAAGTAGCCTGACTCATGTTGGTTTTACTTCTGCCACCTATCGCCCTTTTTCCGCAGATCAATAATACCTTTCCCTTTTGCTTCCAGAAATGTCTTGCTAGGGCGCATAAATTGTCGTGTTCGGCACCATCACCGGAGGTAGAACGGACCCCACATTTCGAGAGGCTCTTCTAGCAGCGGCTCCGTCTGAGGTTACGCCAAGGGGGAGAAAGAAACGAAGAATAGGGAAAGGGCCCATCTCCGTGGTCCTTCTAATACAAGATCCAAGGATACTCGAGCTTCCTCCAGCCACGAGGAGGAAGAAAAGGAGGGGTATCCTCCCCCAAAAGTAAGAGGGAGGTGTCCGAAGATGTCGAGGAGGTCGAGCCTCCTTGAACCCGTCGGAGGCACAAAAAGGCCTCTGTGGTTCAACCCGGCCAACCATCCATCTCCGCCGAGGCCGTCCTTTCTGGCTCTTTGGCGGGCGATCTCGATCAACCACGCAGGGTGAAGCCACCACCGAGGAGGTAAGGAAGTTTATCATGCTTTGCAAAAGATATTTTAAAGTGTAAATTTTTTTAATCCATGATCCGTCGTATGTCTTTACAGCCCTCAATGCGCTTTCATCAGCGACCATACTTCGGAAAGCGGGCTCCTTCTGTCTTTTGTGGTGGAGAGTGGATCGGACTAGCGGACCCGTCTCTGCCCTACCCTTGACGAGCTAGGGGAGGCAACCTCACACTGGGCCACCTCCGCATACAACGTGGAAGGCGCTACTGGTGCTTGCGCGACCAAGGCCAACACCTCGGCCGCCGAAGGGAGATCCCTTTGGCTATATATGGGGAAGAATTTGGACCACCCGAGTCCTCAGCCCCGCCACCCCCTGCCGCTCCAGGACTGGCATCCATGGGGTGGCCCGAAGAGATGGAGGTAGCTTTGACAACCTCCTCTATCATCACCGCCCATACTGCTTGCGTAAAAGTAGAATTGACCATACTCAATTTAATTTCAGTAGTAACAGAAGGACCAACATTGTGACCATCATAAACAGACTTAGGGATAGTGGAAACACTAGCACCTAGATTACACAAAGCATTGAACTTATTTAGACCAATCTCAATCTCAATAGTAGGCTCAAAGATATCCTCTTGTTTAGCGGTTAGCTTACCATATATCATTTTTCCTTTCATCATCCGACTCACGTACCTTAGTTCCAACGTGCTCAACAAAGCGAGCATATGCTTCATCATTTGATACTTGAGGTAGTGGGTGTTTCAGTGACAACATCTTCACGAAGTCTGCAACAGTATATGTATATTCTCGCAAATGGCTTTTATCGAGCTCTTTTGCATTTTCTTCGCTACTTCTCATCATTTTCACATCTTCAATCGGGTTAGGTTCCGGTTTACTTGCAAACTTGGCTAGAATCAAAGTTGGACTCTCAAAAAATTTAGCAACTTGTGCCTCCATGCTCTTAGTTCTTCCATCTAGAGTCTGCACATTGTTAGTGAGTCTAACAAGCTTACCGGTCAATTGACCAAGTAAGTTATCATGATTCTTTATAATAATTTCAAACATCTCATTTTCTCACTTTGACTAGCAATAACATTTTTTTAGTTTCTTCCAAAGTGTTTATATTACTATTGCTCGTTCCATTGAACTCTGTAGGTACTCCACTATTATTAGGATAAGGTAATCTAGGAGCAAACCCATTATTTTTCTAGTTGGGATAACTATTGCGAGCAATGAAATTAACATTATTAACCTCTTCTTCAGTAATAACATTTATGTTTACCTCTTCTTTACCTTTCATCAATGAGATGATTTTATCAAGTTTAGCTGTCAACTCCATACTCTTCTATTCAATAGCATTGACCCTCTTGATAGTAGACCTCATTTGGCATGGTTTTCTTGCATATCATCTAGCAACTTCTTTTGCTTCATCAATGGTTTTTTTCCGTAATAGTTCCTCCTGCAGTAGTGTCAAGCATAGTTTTCGACATGGGAGTTAAGGAATTATAAAATATATGAAGAATTAACCATTCTTCCATTCCATGATTAGGACAATTCCTTATAGCCTCCTTCATGCGATCCCACACAAGCGCTAGTGGCTCACGTTCTTCCTACTTAAAACTTGTTATCTGCGAACGCAATTGCATAATCTTTACAGGTGGGCAAAACTTAGACAAAAATTTACTACAACACTCAGTCCATGAAGTTATATTACCTCTAGGCAAAGCCATAAGCGATTCTTTAGCTTTTTCTCTCAAAGAGAAAGGAAATAGACGCAACTTCAAAGCGTCATGTTCATAATCCCTTATGCGTGTCATGTTACACAATTTAGAAAATTTATGCAAATGCATGCCAGCATCCTCAGAAGCACAGAGTTCAAATTGGTCCTGTTAAACCATAGAGACTAGGTTGGGTTTTATCTCATACTCAACGACAGCAACATCAGGTTGTGCAATCAATGCATGCATGAAACTATTTATAGGAGTAGCAAAGCCTCCAAAATTATGAGCCATACTATTTTTTGGGGGCGTTTCTACCAACAAAATTAAACTAGAAGAAGAACAAAAACTGAAAACAAAACTAACAAATACTCTAACACAAAGTCTAGCACACAACTCCTCTCCGGCAACGGCGCCAGAAAAAAATTTGACGAGTCCCTTTGGTGATACGTTAAAGGAGCATAAATGATCCTCGCCTTATCGAACCCATGAGAGGAAGTGTACCATTAAGACAAAAGTCTCTAACAAGCTTTGCAAGAGAATTTACTTTCAGCTTTTGGACGCCAGCACGAGCCGCTACACGTCATACCGGAGCTCGTCCACACGTGTCGACCAAGCTGACCACGACTGTGGAGGTGCCCTCCATGCGTGACGCTGCGGCCCAGTGTGCTCTCGGCGTGGCCGACATGGCGTCGATGCTTTCGCCCACGTCGTCGACGAATGAGCGGCCATGACGGCAGATTCCCCTTCATGCACGCAATTGTGGCCCTCGGTGCTCCCCGATCGTGTGGGCGATGCGCGGATAACGCTTCCCACGCGATGTGCGACCATGGGTGGTGCGCAGGGTGCATACATTCCCGAAATCACGACATCCTCGGCCTCACTACTGGTAGCCGCGATCCCGTGTCTGCGCCGCTCGTGGTTGGGTTGGATGGAGATGGGGAGGGCGTAAGGGTGGTGGAGAGCCGTGGAGTGGCGAGAAAGATGGATGGATAAGCTTCTATGAGATGAAATCATTCACGCGAGGCTCGCTCCCAACAAACGGCTGTGTACGCTTGACGTAGCAGTTTTCCAATGCTTCAAGATCCGCGTTTTTTCATCCGATGGACAGATAATATTACCTCCCCCCCCCAAATTTAAATTATGAGAAAAACAATTATAATGAATAGAGGAAGGGAGATGTACGTAAATTTGGACGAAGCATGTTGCGTGACAAAAACTTTTGTAAGTACTTGCTCCGTCCGAAATTACTTATCGCAGAATTTCAGTGACAAGTCAGTCCGCATGAAGAAAGTAAGTAGTACAGAGTGTTGCCCCTATCCCAAATAACTTGTTTTAGTTTTGTCTAGATCCATCGGTGAATGTGTCTAAACACGTTTTATTATTAGATTAGATAGATCCATATCTAGATAAATGTAAAGACAAATAATTCGAGCCCAAAGTGGTAGTAGTACAGAAATTGTGATACCACTGGAGACAAAGAAAAGAGGCAGAAGAATCTAACTATATTTATGTGATGCACCGGTAAGGTTCCATACAGTTGAATAATTTGACCCGTTCGTAACTTGGACCACCGAAATTCCCCGTTCGGCACTCACTGTGTCGACATCGCCTTCACACAGGAGAACCGTATTCCTGACGCCTCGTCCTCTGCTAGATTTCTTTCCCGTAATTATTTCAGCAAGGAAAATATAACGCCGTGCATCCGGTGCGCGCACCCAACAAAAACAGAGGGAGCAAAGACCCCGAGCGGAAAAGGAGCGAGGGCCTCTCTCTCCATCCCGACCTCTCTTGGCCGCCGCGAAGAAAAGGTAGCCCCTCCGCCCCCGATCCCCTCTCGCCGCCACTCCTTCGATTCCGTCAGATCGGCGCCAGTAACGCCGGGGTCCGATCCCGATCTGTCTCCGTCCCGACCTCCGCGTAATTTTCCCCCAATTCCGTTGGCCGTGTCTGGATTGATATTTTGTTTTGGTAGATCCGTGGCCTGGTGCCTGGCGGGCGCGTTGATTGCGGTAGGGGCCGTGCTGCGCGTAGATTTGTTGTGCGCCGGTGGCGATTCGTCCGTCGGTCTGTCGATTAGATGCGTGCCCGCTCAATCCGCTGGATCGTCAGCCTCGATCTGTTGCGTGACGTGATTCGTTAGGATCGTCTAGTCGCGGGCAATCTAGGCGAGGTATTTTGTTGTTCCTCTTAGCGCGTGTGTGTTGATGCAGGCTAAACGGTCTTGCTAGGTCCCAATCGACTGACATTTTCTCAAGGTTCCATCGATTCAGAAAAGTGCAACCCGTCACTACTTCTTTTTTTCTGCGCGTGGAGAGCGTCGTTTCTAGCGTAGCCAGTGATCTGTCGTATGCGCAGATGGATTTGTGAACCTGTGGGATTCATATGGTGGGATATGCCTTGCTTGTTAATGTAGTTTAGCAGCCTGATGTCTACAGATCGCTATCTGCTAATTCTAATTTTGATAACCACATTATTTTTTAATTCTTTGTTCCAGGATGAGTTTTATGCTAGTTTATTTATTTTTGCCAGCTTTGAAATAACTTGTTGTGTTGGTGTAATGGAACAAATATGTTAAGGTTACCACCGAATCATTACTTGACTGATGCTTTATGTTCTAGGTTACTTTGGAGGAATATATATGAGTCAGTAGTGAAGTTATTCAGTGCTTCGAGGCAATAAACCTGTTTTGTTTTACCTTGTTTATTTTTATGCTGCCAACTTATTGCAGTATGTGGTGAACAAAAACATGTTTAAACTCTAGAGTTAGTAACTTATTCTTCAGTCTCATAAATATGTAAATGAAAATCAAAGCAGGAGCTTATCATGGCTTCAAAACGTATCCTGAAGGAACTGAAGGACTTGCAGAAAGATCCTCCGACATCATGCAGTGCAGGTACGAGCCAGATCTATGATTCAGTTATGACTGTTAGCCACCTTGTGTGCATCTTAGCAGTGTTGATATATGCTGCGTTCATGTGAACTTTCAACTTTGCGTATCGTAATTCACCTTCCATCTCTGGTGAAATTCCAGGGCTATGTATCCTTGCTGTCAATTATTTCTTTGTGTGACTATAACTCCACTGGAACTATTTATGGCATCGGCCCGTTGATAGAAATAGAATGTATTATATCCTTAAATGGAATTCATTCTGTTGAATTATAATATACAGTTTCATTCACTGTTCTTGACCTAAGAGAATGTATCACTATAGCAGTTGCTGTCTTGTCAGTGTCCTTTTTGCGGCTGACTAGCTAAATTGATGTTTTTATTTAAGAAAGGTATCTAGTAGCATATAGTCTTCCTGTGCTTTAAAGTATATTTCAACTTAGTAAGTGATGAACGGCCATCAACAACCCCTGCAATTGACCATCAGTTCTTCTATAATCAGGATTATGTCGTGCTGCTGCTTAGTGCTTACTATTCCCTTGCTTGCACAGACGATTGTGTTAATTCATTATAGGTTTCTATTTATTTAGGTCCTTCTGGTGAGGATATGTTCCATTGGCAAGCAACAATTATGGGTCCTCCTGATAGTCCATATGCTGGAGGTGTTTTCCTAGTTACTATTCATTTCCCCCCGGACTACCCCTTCAAGCCTTGAAGGTTAGAGCTGAACAATGTTGAGCCAAACAAATTTCCTTGCATCTTTGCCATCTTTATTGAAAGATGGATCTTGTCAAACTGTCAGTATGTCTCCCCTCTTCATGTTCCATTGATGTTTCAGTTTTAGCTCGTGTGATTTATGTTCATCTCTGCATTTGATATTAAGGATCAACTATATCTTGTTATATCTTGTTTGTTTACAGAAATCGTTATTATATCACCTCTTAATTTTAAAAGAAAAAAAATCTGTTGCTGAACCTATCTTTTCTTTTATCACCACATTATAGGTTCAACTTTGTTGGTCTACCTGTTGTTTTTAATCTTCCCTTTTCCTCCTTTGTGTTCTCAAGTATCTCTTCTTTCAGGTATCGTTCAAGACAAAGGTCTTCCATCCGAACATCAATAGCAATGGAAGCATATGCCTTGACATTCTGAAGGAGCAATGGAGTCCTGCTTTGACAATCTCTAAGGTGCTCTCACAACAATTCAGTCCTTTACACCTTTCGCTGATATGCTGTATATACATAGTAAACGAATTATTTACATGCCCTAGCAGTCTAGCACTCTTGATGAGCTACACTTCTCTGCATTGCTTCACTACACCATTTATAATCTCAACTACATGTTTGATGTGATTTGGTGGACGCTACAAAAAGTTTTAAATGTTTTGCCATCTGGTTCTAGAATGTAGCTGTGTGCCTTGTCATGACCTTTTGGCCGGAGTCTTAATTGTTTGTCCAAATGCAGTCATTTGGTGTTACCTCATGTTGATGCTATCATATTGTTAACAGATATTAAGCCCAGTTACTTCTTTTGGGCTCAAAATTGCAAACCGTCCTAATAAAAACTGTACAGTTGGGATAAAAACATCCGACAGCCCTCTCCTTGAGGTCTAGTAATCTACAGTTAACATTTGATGCATTGCATTTGCAGAATTTAGCTGCACTACTAACTCCCAGTAATGTTGTTTTCATCAGGTTCTGCTTTCAATCTGCTCGCTGCTTACCGACCCTAACCCGGACGACCCTCTCGTCCCCGAGATTGCCCACATGTACAAGACGGATCGGTCCAAGTATGAGACGACAGCCCGCAGCTGGACGCAAAAGTATGCCATGGGATGATATGAAGCCCATGCTCGTATCCACTGCTTGCATGCAGAAGATTGTGTCGCTGTCCCAAGAAACTATCTCTGGGCCATTATTTTCTTTGATTACTTGTCGGTCGCGTGTGTCTCCCTGATCCATGTAGGATCGCGTCGTAGTCAAAACATCAACCTATCATTGCCAAAGTCCATAATGAAATTGACATATGCTTCTCGTGATAACTATGTTAGTGTTGGTTCTCCCATTCGCTATATGGTGCCTGTGGATGGAAATGTTTGTTCTGTAGCCAGTTGGCCACTTTGCGTGCTTTTGCTCAGTTGCACGCATATGTTTGTCTCCTCTCTGGTTATGTTACTGCTCTATTTGTTGATACCGGATTGGCTGCAGGACTTGGCATCAGCAAAATGCTAGAATGATCCTGGTTCTGGTGCATAAAACTTAGAAAAAAAAATGTCTTTGTAACTAGCCCATGTACATTTTTCCATGTATTTGTAATTAAGGTTGAACTAACTTTAGTTCAAAACTGTGACACTTGTTTTGGATTGGAGGGAGTAGTACCATTTGTGGATCGCAAGAAAATGATGGGAACGCTAAGTTCAAGCTTCAAAACTTGATCTGTAGCCCTTTTGACCTAGGTGGCAAGGTCACAAAGTTAGATGCTGAATGGATGTATCTAGCATGATGCTGAAATGGATGTATCTTATGCTAGATATTCAGCATCAATTATTATGATCCGGATGCATCCATTTGAGCGTTAATTATTATGAGACGGAGGGAGTATTATTTTATTTTGTGAAAACCTTTGTAAGTTTTTAATCAATATCTATGTGAATGATCTCTATTTAAAAAGATCAAAATTTAAGCGGACTCTGATTTGTCCGAATTCTACAAATCGGCTCTACCATGTCTGCGTTGGTAGCCTTGGAGTTTCTAAGACTTTTGGACCATAGGATTTTGGGTCATCAAATTCATATTTTCCTATACTTTTCATTCCATAGGAATCTCAACATGAGCCCACACCTCTTTTATTTTTCCCGAGAAAACCCGATGTGCTTGCACTAAGAATTCGTGCATTTTTCTCCTATGCACCTTTTTTTTTTTTGAGGAACCGGCAGGAGCACTGCCTTTTCATATAAGAAGAACCTATGCACCTTATAAAACCCCGGTGTTCTGAAGTCCTGATCACTGATGAGTAGGCAAGGCATTCAGAGAGGTCCCGCTACGTGTCCTTACGTACATGATATTAGTCGGTAAGATGGAATTTCTGTACATCGACTGGCCTATTAGCTCAGCTGGTTAGAGCGTCGTGCTAATAACGCGAAGGTCGCAGGTTCGAGACCTGCATGGGCCAATGTATTTTTTTATTTCCGTGCGAAATTCTCGCTTTTTTAAAATAAAAACTGCGAAATTCCTTTTTTTTACAACAGCGCTAAATTCTACTTTGCCCGCATGCACTTGCCGCTATTTTTCCTTCCTTTACAAGGTTGACATGTCTGCGTCTTGAACAGAAGCAAAAACAAGTCCGCCCTCTTGTACCTGAAATAATAGTTCACTGATCTGTGGATGATTGCCTTTTCACCTAGAATTCATGTGTTCTTAATGCTGACTTCTCCTAATAAGGGACGTACTGCCAACATTCATCATACAATATATGATGATTTATTTATTTATTGCTCTGAACAAGAGGCTATTTTATCATATATTTTTTGATTGCTTAGTTTCAAGTGTTTGTTCAATCCAATTGCACAATTTTAAAAATTTTGCGAAAATTGCACAGATTTCTGGCTGCTGTGTTGCTGCTCGAAAATGTTTCTTTATGTTAAATTGGTAGCTTAGTGGTCAGACGTGTTAAACCTGGCTCAAATCGACGTTAAGGTTAGCCAAGGTTAGGCCAGAGGGAATAGTAATAGTTAAGTTAGCCAGGGTTTCGTAACATCCAATAAAGCGAATCTCTATTTTTAATGAAGCAGTTGATGAATAGTCCGCGTGGTTTATTTTCGCTGGTTTATTTTCGTCATCCTCCCACCTCCGTTTTATTTTCGTCATCCTCCCATCTCTGCTTACTCGGTACCCTCCAGCGAAATAAACCGGTGCCAAAAAAACCCCTAGGATCGGTCCCTCGTTCCCACAGCAGATCGGTCTCCGCAGCCAACCAGACCTTCGCACGCCCGATCCAGCCCTACGCCCCCTCCGCGGCCGATCCATCCCTGTGCCGCGGCCGATCCATGCCCTATGCCGCCGCCGCCGATGCCTCCTCCTCCACCTCCATTCCCAAGCGACGGCACCCGCGGCCGCGGTCTTCTCCCCCAGCCACCATGGCTGCAGATCCACCACGGCCGTTCGTCTAAGCTGCAAGCATGGATGTATGGATCCAGGAAGGTATCCTTCCTCCCTGGGTGGAGCGAGCTGCACATCCCGTTCGGCCCTCTAGAGCCGGCCATCTCCGCCTCCTCCTCGCCGCCGCCGCCGCCGGGGATCGCGTCTTCACCAAGCGCGAGCTCCGCCCCATCCGACCGACCGCAAAGGGGTGAGTTTTCTTCATCCCAAACCCTCCTGATTTGCTTACTGCACTCTTGCCATTCCGATGGAGACTAACCTCCTCTGGCCGAGCCCCAACTCTGCATCTCTCTCCCAATTACCCTCACTCCGTCAGTTTGCTGCAGGTTGTCCATTGTAAATTTTCAAGGAGATTCAAATGTTCCTCTTCTGGCCAATTGAAGGTAATACTTGGTCCAAATTTTGCCACAAAAAATAATGCTATCTTGTCATAGTTACATGTATATGCTTATGAGAATTTTCATGTTTGTTAGATTAAAAAAACTGTATTTTCTCCTTTTAGCCAGTGGTTAATTTAGCAGAGCATTAGCATAGTATTGGTCTGATCAGCGAGATGTGATCACGAAATCCTGTTGATAATCAAATCAGCAAAGATAGTAGCAGTTTCCAGTGTAACTTGTTGTGTCCAATAGAACTTGTTGTGTCCTCAAATCAGCAAAGATAGTAGCAGTTTCCAGTAGACCTTTTCTACTGCAATAGGAGCTTCAGGCAGGGCACTGATGATTTGACGGTGATATTGGTTAACATATTGATTTGTTAATATTTTTGAAGTATAAAAGCTAAATGTAATCTGCACAAGAGCCAAACCCGCAGAAGGTTAGAGTGCGTGCAGCTGTTTCAGAACCTAGGGAAAACTAGCCTAATTGGTCTCTTTAATATTTAGTGAGTCTGTCCATGCACTTTTAGCTCTACTCACCACTAAAGATATCTACAACTTTCATGTTGAACGCATAGTTTAATTCAAACAGTAACATGGTCTAAGTCCGCATACAAGGTTACTGTACACAGAGTCAGATAAAGATTAATTTTTGGACTGTGAAACTAAATGGGACTGCTACTTTTAAACCGTACATCAAAATAGTGCAAATAGATAGTCTATAGAAAGCATGGGACGTATCTCTCCTTTTTTTGCGATTGATCTCCACATTATGTTTGGAGTCCAAGTCAAAATTATGCAGTTTTTGATAGAGGATTTGGAAAGACCGAATCTGTTTAGTAGGTGGATTACCCAAAACAGTTGACTTCATCCAACCCAACCTCACATCACTGTGTAAAGTTTGTAGCACTTATTTTATATGCAGAGCACTTGTGAACTAGCATTTTGACCAAAAAGATTTCGAGTGTTTTATGTGAGCTTGCATTGCAGGGATACTTGATGCTAGGGCAATCCAAGTAAGATAGCTTCATCCTCAGGCAACAGGTTTATGTTATCTTATCATGGAGTCATTTTTAAGTTTGTGCCAACGCCTTCATCCTTAGAATGGCTGCCCAGATGGCAAGCCACCGTATTTCAGGCGCACTGCCGCTGCTTAGGTATTCTCGACCACTGCTGCAGTTTTTCATTGATGTGCTTATTCCATTTGCACCAACCTTGCTATTTAGTAATATGAACGTCTCTGTTTCTTCTACTACAATGACATGATAAGATTACCTTATCCCTTTCAGCAGGGTGCTCCAACTTTTGATGCTGGCGAAGCTTTTGGAATAATGGCTACATAATTTATTAGTCTCTGTTGGAAGCTTAATTAAACGGAGGTAAATATGCCAGATTCTTTTGTCAAATAATAACATGACTGTCTATTTTGTTCTCAGGACCAATATCTGTGCCTATCAATGAAATTTTGAGAGTAGTTTTGTTGCCTCTATGTAACCCTGATAGCAACTTCTCTGAAGGTTCAGATGTGTGGCAAAGGATTTCAATTTTCCTGTTTACACAAACGAAACTTGAGGAAGGTTCAGATTTCTCATGCTCGGTGCTGTGCTCTCAAGGTTACATAGACAAAAATGCCTCCTATTTACACAACGACAATCCGATGAAGGTTCAGATTTCTCATGACTGGTTCAATGGGTATTTCATGCCTGTGCCATCTTAATTATTAGGAAAATGTAGTTTGTTTTATAGCTGATGATGCTCGATGCTTTTTACCTTAGTTTAGTAAATGCTCAGTTTTAGCTCATAAACTACATGGCAAACAGGATGACAGGGCGGGGCGGGAGGCGGGGAAAGCCGTCCATGGCGATCCTGGTGGCGTTGCTAATGGCGTTAGTGGCACTGCCGCTCCTCATGGTGCCCGACACGCTCTCTATGCCAGGCTCCAACGGCGTGGATCATGGCGCCCGCCTGTCGCTCCCACGCCCGTGCTTCAGCAATCCGTGTTCGAGTCGTGCATACCTTTAGCCGCCTCCCCTCCAATGTCCACGACTCTGATATACCGTGTTTGTTAGTCTTGACTGGTGTTTGTTCTCCGTATTGTTGTGCAGGAGGCTGGAGAAGAGCAGAGAGAAAAGGGAGTCGTGGATGGAGGTTCTGTACTTCTGTTGTATCAACATCTTCTCCATGAGTCTTTTGCCCCCACTCTGTTTTTGGTTTGGGCCGAAACTTCATCGTCTTGATTCTTTACGTGGTTCATTGGCTCAGACTTGTCCTACATGGCCGAGCGAGACCGAGGCTAGCCGCCGGTAATGTTCTTCTCCCGTGCAAGTTCTGCACTGCATTGAAGCATCCAACACATGGTGAGACATCTTTTTAGCTTTTAAAAAACGTGCACCATCCTTTCTCATCCAACATATTTTTCACCCCTGATTTGTGACCTCCTAATGAACATGAAGATTCATATGCTAGCTAGAACACAATATATATTTGAAAGCAATATTTTCTGATGTACTATCCGATGAAATTTTATTTTCGGAGACGTTCATTCATAATTTTGACGACCTCTTAATTCATGTCATTAGTAGTTATTTCAACAGAACAAAGATGTTTTTCAGCACTTTTCAGATAGGAAATATCCCTACGGAATATTTTGGACAATATACAACATGTTCTGTGGGCTTGAAGAAAATATATAACATGATATGTCACATACTTTATTGTTAAGTTACAAGAATAGTTGTGGACGCCATCCAATTTTACATAGATTTCTATTTGTTGTGCACTGATATTTTTGTAGTGTGATGATATAAAGAAGGAATGTACATTGTAGGGTGTTTGCTACATGCTACATATATCTTACTCAATAGCAGTTACTCAACTTATATTCCAGTAATGAGAAATGGCACAATCATCTCGTGCCATTTCGTGGGAGCAGTAGAAGTGACATCTATGCTATGGTCTGAAGTAGAAGTGTAGAACACTAATTGTATGCTATGGTCTGAAGTAGAAGATATTAAGGCGGTTCAGCTATCATCCGAGCATTCAAATAGGCAATGTTCTGTCCTCTAGAACGCATCAAGTTTTTGGCTGATGTTCATACTTTTGCGTAATGTTCCTACTTTGGCTGCGCACAGATGTAGCTACATTACAGGTGGGACATCAGCCAAGTATGTTTCGAGGTGAGACATCCATCAAGTTTGTTTGGAGGTGAGACATCCAGCAAGTTTGTTTGAAGCCTCTGCAGACCTTCTCACAGATGTTTGTTCATATGTAAAATTGACTATTCCAGATAGTACACTCATAATTTTGCCGAACGAATCTTATTTGAAGCAAATAAGGGCCTTAGAAGAAAAGAAAAAAGTAAGTTCCCCTTACACCGTTGCACGTATTTAGTAGATTAAATATGTTTTTCCTAAAAAAGATTTTTTTTATGAATGTTTGTGTTTGCAAGCACTTGTTTGAAAGCCATTTACACTTACTTTTGGATGTACCTCCTGTTTTTGAAGTGAAGGCCATTTACACTTACTTTTGGGTGTACCTCCTGTTTCGAACCCATTAACTTAGATTCTGTTTTAATTTGTGGATATATATTCCTTCAACCAATTGTTCTTCGATATTCTGATGGTTATAAGGAAATGGAAGTTCTTGTTTAGGATTTACACTGAGTAAAAGTCAACCTTGCTTAGCGTTTCAATTGAAGAATTTGTAACAAAATGCTCAACAGTAAGGAAAAGTGTGTTTCGTTTGTTGTGTGTATCTGATTTGATTAGCACCTGAAATCTTGTTGAACTGATAAGGTTGTACATTTTCCAAATTGTTTGTCGGAAGGGTAATTTCTTTTATTGCTCATGAACAGAAATTGTGCAGTCCAGTTCCTGCGTGCTGGTCACCGAGCTCCACTGTGTCCAGGTCATCCGACCATGTGCTCCACTGCATCTAGGTCAGCCGATCTTGTGGCAGAGCTACACTGACGCAAGAGCAAATAGTTTTACAATTTCTTTGTTGTTCCTTTGTACTGGATAACTGTGCATTTTTAGAGGTGTGAAGATGTAATGCAATAACAGTAACTGGGCGTAGGCACATCCGTCTCGATAAGCATTATGGGAACGGACAAAGGCAAGGCATTCCAATATAAGAAATGGATGAAGGCAAGGTATGTCATTCTAAAAACGTGCGCCATAAAACATAGACCACATTAGAGTCGAAGATAAGGTGAATGCAATCACAGATCCACATGAGAGTCAGATAAGATTTGTGAATGCAATCAGAACTGTCAAATGTGTGTTTTCCAATTTTTCATGCCGCATGATCTCTGCCCACTTTACTAGAAGAAGAGCCTTCCTACAGGGTGAAGGTGGATAAGGAGTCATTCAACTTAGAGGAAGTGTCTCAATAAATGTGTGTGTTACCAAGGTTGAATTGTCTACTCACTCTCTTGGAGGTTATGTTCCTTCCCGTCTATTAAGCTGTTAGTATCCTTATCACCGTGTCTGGCTCCACTGAAAAGCTCACACCGCCATGCTTGAAGAACATAAATGGTGGTACATTATTCTGATATATTTTATGTGCCGCCATTGTGGTAGAGCCCGGCATGAAGGGTGGGTCCAGTATATAAGCAGGTGGTACTAGCACTAAGATAGGAAGGTCATTTCCGCCCTTGTCCTTTGTTGATGGCCTGCCAAGGCGGCGTCGATTACTGGTTCAATTTGAACACGAGTTAGTGGATTTTATTATAAAAGTGAGGTTTAAGAGTGGGTGATGGTTATTTGGGTTGATATGTTCAGTTATGGCTGTCTGAGCGGAATAATTTCCATACCTTAGAAAATAGGGCAAAGTTCATTTAATTAGAGATGGCATTGCAGAAAATTGCATGAGTGAGCGGTTCGTATTTTTTCATTAAGTCATACATTTTTTTGGTTAGGATGAAAGGGTATATGCATTGGGGGGTTGTTTCAAGAGTTAATAATGGACACGGTGGTGTATCAGTAGCATGCCAGCAACTATATCATATTTTTGTTTCATCGTAATACACGACATTCATTTCTGTGTTACAACATGGCAATGGATCAGGAGACATCAGATCCTCCTTCTTGGCTCTGGGGTATCATGGGCGGCGCATGCCTCGCCCCACTTCTTTGGCCGGTGGGATCGGCGTGAGCACGGGGAGGGAGGATTAGGGCAGAGTAGGCGGTTGGTGGTGGACTCTTTATTAGCAGTCCGTGGGGAAGTACAATGCGAAGGAGAGAGGTGTCATTGCGATGGTGATGCGGGCGTCATCTGCCTTTGAAGGAGAGTGCTCCGGTGAGAAATGTCCTGCTACAGCAAGAAATCAAGCAGGAAGGGAGGGTCCTGCAGGAAAAGGGAAGGATGCGTCATGGGGTGGAATTTTTTGTTGGGACTTTGGACCGCCTGTTTAAGATAACATGACAGATAGTGCGGACAACCATATGTCTCCCCCATGGGCTGGATTTGGGGGTGGATGGACTATCCAGATGGTTGGATTTTGGATAGCCTGTTTGGGGCTTGTTTGATGCTCAAACACGCCCGGATGTAAGAGAAATGAATTTCAACCTTGGAAACGGCCTTAATCGTTTATTTGATTTATTTATATGCACTATAGCTCGTATCATACATAAAGAAGCACTCGAAATAAAGCAAACACGGCTGAACTTAATCATTTGTTTGATTCATTTATACATATTGTAGCCCATACCATACATACAGAAGCACTCGAAATAAAGCAAGCCGATTGGGATTCCGATATATCTGAACAACAACGTTTATATCTGTATGGTATTCCAATGAGCATAGGCGGGTAACAAATTCGGAATACAAACATTTATTTTTGTCATCACTATATATAATATAATATTAATTTTGGAAATTGCCGGGATGTGCCTCGCTATTTTGGTTTTCATTTTATGCTCTGGTGGAACAGTAAAGAACCGGTTAAGCCGCTTTGCGCGATGCGTATTGTCTGTTAAATGCTTGAAGACCTTGGATGTGAAGTACTTGTGCTAACTACATTTTTTTGCTTGTGTGGGATGAGTATGAATTGAGGAAGCAGTTTTTATTATACTTCCTAAAACATGATGCGAATGAAACTAAAGAATCTTTTCCATTGGGCGAGAATTTCTTAAGCGCGTCAAGTAGTAGATCTTAATAATTTGTAATGGATTTTTAATTGGATCATTGCTCTATATGTATACATCATCAATTTTCCTTTTTGTTATCAATTATTGTAAGTGAAGTGGACTTCAATTATTATGCAATTGTGTTCGTGCTATATTGTCTCTACATGTGAAATTTAACATGCATTAACTTTATATAACACCAACAAAATATTTCAAAAGCCCGTAGCAACGCACGGGCAGTCTACTAGTAGCCATAATTGGGTAAGTTTGGAAGAACAAAATAAGTCGATTAACATATGAACCACCTTGGATCTCTCTTTCTCAATGTGGTAGATGGATTGAGCGGTGTGGAATGGGTGGTGGCTCGCAGTAATGAATACTGTGAGTGAGATGGAGGTGGTGAATGGTGATTTCAGCCGCTTAGGGGTATGGAACATAATATATAGAGAGAGTTCAAAATTTGATACTCACTCTGATTTAAATTAATTGATGCAGCTTTAGTACAAAGTTATACTAAAGCTGCATCAATTAATTTGGATTGGATGGAGTACTGAAAAAGTAACTAAGGCCGGAAACACCAGCAGTAAACTAGTGGAACTAGTAAATCAATTCAAATAAATCTGAACGACCATGACAGTGTTCAGAAACCCAAAAAGTACCAATGGGAGAATGAGCGATAGTTCCGAACAAAAAAGGTAGCACAGTTTTTTGCGAGATAAAAGAACTCAAAAGGATCGATAAAACCAATTTCTCGTTAGTATTGCATAAAATAGAGCAGTTGCTAGAGTGAAAAATCTATAGAAAAGAGCTAAGTCGCAACTTAGAAGTTTCAAACGAAAAGAAGCGGATGTACCAAACTTATACCGTGATCTCGAGATAGCTCGGAAGTGCCATTGAAAATGTTTGCTCAAAAGTGCCAACAGAAGGCTGGACAAAGTGGAATTTGAGGTCGGCAGTTCCGGAACAAACGAAATGGTGTTTCTGAACTGTTGAAACTCGGTTTAATATCTGAGTATGAATAACCCTAAGTAGCTTGGTAGTATCGGAAAATATATTTGAAAGTACCAATGTTTGGAGAAACTCATACATAGGAAGTGGATTTGGATAACTTTGGCTTAGAATCTGTTCTTGAAGTTCAAACCAAAGGACTTACTTGTGCCCATGTCCATAGTACAATTCTCCTATATCCAATGTGAATCTTGGATTCACTGCAAGACCTAGGGCGTGCTTGGTTGGCATACTGAATTAGCCACACTTTGCCACCACAAGTCAGACAAGTTTAACCGAGTTAGCCCCTTGGATACCACATGTCATTGACTCCGGAAAGTGATAAAAGTTCATCATACGTACAGAGCACCCCAAACATAATAGAAAAATACATTCAAATCCCTTTACAACCGAATGACCACCATCGTCGCCAGGACGAGCTGTCGTCACCGCTCCCATACCGGAGCCGACTTAACCTTGTCGGTAACAGCCGAGAAGCCTTTATGCACGTGCCCCTAAGGACCAATACCCTGGAGCCATAGTCCTCGTTGTTGAACCCTTGAATCAATTTGAAAAACATGACACCAGATCCCGCCGTGCGTATGCATGACGAGAGACTGTAACCTCATCGCCCCGAGGAGCTGGAAGGAATCTACGTTGGAGATCCTTCTAATCTGTCCGGACGAACGAACTTTAGGAGGATCGAAGCCCAAAAGACTGACTCGAAGAAGAAGCGTCGCCA